>VXBX01000774.1:1103649-1151624 GCA_013400415.1 Scytalopus superciliaris | reverse complement strand
TTTTTCTTTTTTTTTTGGCTTTTTTTTTTTTTTTTTTTTTTTCCTTCACCCCCCCACCATTGCTTACCTGCCTTGCTCTTTCCTTTTACTTCCCGTGCTCTTTCTCATCTGTCTCCTTTCTCATCTGTTGCCCAGATACCAACCTGTTTTTCAAGTGTTTTGAATATGTAGTTAAAATTGTAGGACTCTGTACAAACCAAGCATTCCTTCAGAAGTTTGCTCCTCCTATTTCAGGCCTGAAGAAAGGCATAAGCACCCAAAAGGTTCTCTTCTAGTGCATAAAGTCTTAAATATTGATTTGCAAATTATGTCTTAATTCATTTGTATGTTCTGATATTGATAAAGAAGATGAGCTAGCTGTTGTTTATCATGTAACAATTAAGACTTGTATCTGTGAGGATAGGTTAGTACTCATAAGATTGGAAGAAACCTTAACAACTGGTAAGTGATGAAGTCATTAGCGAAATTCTTAATACAGATATTTAGAAGACTAAACAAATGCTAATCAGCTTGCAAAATGAAAGTATTTGACATTATAAGTAACTTGTTTCAGACAGTCTCTCTGAGAACTCGAAGTCACCTACATACATAAGGATACTCGATGTCAACTTATGGCCATTAATTTTCATTTATTAAGGAGTTGTCAGTACCTTTTTTCATCATCATACATAATGCACTTATGTAAGTACATAGACATAAAGACAAAGTTAATCGCATGAGAACTGTAATGAAAACTTCAAATGTAATAGTGTTATAGATTGACTTTGTCCCAGTGGTTTACAGAAGATGCCTATATTGCTGAGCAGAAAATATGACTGTTATTCTGCTTTTATTAATTTAAAGGTATTTTTATTTCACTGGGCTGAAGTCAGATCAGCAGGGCCCTATCACATACACAGTTTCAAAAGAGATAAAGAACTAAGCTGAATCAGCGGGAAAGAAAAACATGTTTCTTAATAGGAAGTGCAAAAGTTACCAGAACCTTCCTCCACAGGGCTTATAGAAACCTATAACCATGCACACTGCTGAGCCGGAACTGTACAGAGGAGAGGACAGAAAAAAAGACAAAAAAAAAGGCAGCTGTTTAAAACCAGAACAAATTTTTTTGCTCAGCAGCTAGTGTTTTACTCTTGTGGAGGTAGCCAGGGTGGTAGGTTTCATATCTAATGACATGAGGTAAAATATGGTGGGACAAATAATACCTTTTACTGCAACTACTAGCTGGCTTCATAGAAGTCCAAAATTATGTACTATTTAGTCTACTATGGACCATTGCCCGCACTGGCAAACCCATCCTGGTCATGCAAATTGCTTACACTAGTCCCTTATGTGTGTTGTGGATCATCAGGACTTACCTGTCTTCCCTCCTAGAACGACTGGAGCTGCCAAAGGAGTTACTAAATATTAAATATGAACAGAATGTGCATCCCAACTCCAGAACAGAGCACCAGAGGATAGGATTACTACTCAAGTGAGGATAAAAGTGGTATGTGCCCAGCTCAGAGGCCTGCTATTACCTCACATGTCAGAAAGCAAAACAAGTTATTTTTAAACTTGAGGAAATATTTAGCTTCCTTTCCTGCGTTTTGTTAGCATGTCTGCATGATTTAATTCAAACAGCGGGGCTGTGACACTTGGACAGTCATTACAGTTTTACCTGTTGCTGCCCATTTAATGAAAATGGTTTTTGCCTTTTACGTGATTGTGTATCACAAGGTTTGGGGGTTTTTCTGTTTTTGTAAGACTAGATGTTTTGTGGGAAGACGCTGTTTGCAGCTGTACCTCCACAGCGAAGCACAGGGTTAGCTCCCCTCCAGGAGCATCGCTGACAAACTTTGACACTCAGGGGGTGTTTCGGGACCCCAGGAAAGCTGCTCACCGCGGCGGTGGCCCGTTCGCTGCGGAGCTCCCCTCCCGGGACCCCGCACTGTGCCCCTGCCCGCCTGGAAACCCCTCCGGGCTCAGTTTCCCTGTAACCCCGGCCGGGGGGAGCATCCCTTCGCCTGCTCCCCACCGCCGGCCTTCGCCGCGCCCCCGCTTGCCNCCGTCCCATCCCGTCCCATCCCGGGCAGCGGCGAGGGCAGCACGGCACGGAGCCATGTCTCACGGGGCACGGGTGATCCGCACCGGGGTGAGCAGCGCCGGCCCCGCCGCCTCCGCCGCCTCCNCCCCCGCGGGTAAGACCCCCCCGCGGGAGGGAACCCCCCCCAGCCTGTCCCTGCCCTCCGCGGCCGCCCCGGGCGGGGACGCGCCGCCTCCGCCGCCTCCTCCTCGGTCGGCTCAGACTCGGAGCTCATGGACGGCGCCTATTTCCGCTCCTGCGCCGGCATGCTGAAGGTGGCCCAGATGGTAAGGGGCGAGCGGGGCCGGGGCGACCCCCGGGGGCTGCTCGGAGCCCCCCGGGGTACCGCGCTCATCCCCGCGGGGCGGCTCCTCAGGGGTGCTGGGGCTGCTGCTCCTGGCGGGGCTGCTCGCTGCGATGTTGCCCCCCAGCTCACGCAGCTCGCAGCTTGAGGGAAAGTTCGTGTTACTCCGGCAAAGCGAAGCCTTTCACTCTGCCAGGAGACGCCTCTGCGCCTTCCTGAAGCAGCGACGAAGCGCTTCTGCTCAGGCGAACGTGCATGAGCCCAGAGTAGCCAGTGTTAACTTTTTGCCACTAATAACAGTAAACCCGTGGTGTCCCGGCACACTGTGATGTCCCAGCACATCGTGCTGCAGCGGAACACCTCGTTCCTCAGCACGGGTAAGTTTTTGGGAGCGATCTGGTGAGGGTAAGCACCACAGCTGAGACTGCTGGTCCAGCTGGCTCCGTGCCCTGTCTGTCAAGAGTTCTCCAAGCGGTGACCCAGTGACACGGGGAGGGCCGTGGGAGATGTATGGCTGAAATTCAAAAGAAATCAGTAGCGGAGCGCTGCCAGAACGCGAGTTGATGCCTTAACTTGACGTTGTGCAGGAAATTTAGCTCCATGCTGATGCGGAGAGGATTAACAGATGGATAAGCTCTTTCTCGTTTCTGTGGCGCACAATTATCTGTGGAGAGATTTGTCAGCTTAATTACAGTAGTGGCAGTGAATAATGCCTAGCAAAGAGCATGGAAGACTTCATGTAGCGATACTGCCACAATTTTCGTCCTGCAGAAACTTGCACTTTAACAACATTTTGTGTTGGAGTTGTTGCCTTCATCTCTTATAAGCTCCCAGTGAGTTTTATTCCCCTGCCTTTATTTGTCCCGTCATTTTTTGAACATTGTGTATGTTATAAGCATCCAGGTTCCTAAATTGGCACTAGAAGGTAGAAATCATTTCATTCTGGGTCACTGTGGAGTAATATCAAATCCTAAAGTTTCCCCATAAAGGCTGCTCAGTTTCTTCAGGTTCATTGTTAGCCATCAGCTGCCCTTAGAAATGAGCCTCGTAGCAAGAGGCAAAGTTTCATGTGTCTGATCATGGCAACCTGCACTTGCTGAGCATTTGTCCTGCACTTGTGAGTCCTCAAGATTGTCCCTCACTAGGAATTCTGTTTGGTAAGAGCACAAACAGTTGTCTGCTGCCTACTTGTCACTTGGGTTGTCCCAAACCATTGAGTACATCTGGAGAATCTTCAGGAGACGAGGGACACTGTTTTGAGCATGTGCCTACATTGCCACAGAACCTGTAGCCCTAAAAGTAGACTTGTGCTTTGCTGGTGAGGTAAAAGTATTTTTGCTTTCACCACTGTGGAAAGAACAGTTCCTTTTATGGACTAGAAATAACTAGTCCTCTCTGTTCTCCATCCTGCTGTAGTATCACTACAGCTATCACAAGTGACTCTTAAAGCTAGCATGGCATGCTTACTTTTGCTGTGATGTTGGTTTTCAATGCACATGTTAAGTGTGTGCGTACTTTACATGCTTTACATATTTTCATGTACTGGATGTAAATCTATGTAAAGAATGTGAAGTATTACATAAAATTACATAAAGTCATATTTTATCAATGCCATTCAATATAAAATTCATCAGAATTCAAGTGACTTCCTGTGGTGACTTTAACAGAGGTTAAAATAATGTGAATTATTTTCCCTTTGCACTCTGTCAGCTTCACATTCTTATATTTTTCTGCTTTCTAGCTTGCCTGTAAATAACATCAGTAGGAGTTATCTCAGGCATTCAAGGAACTTTTGGCAAATGAACTTCTTTTAATATCACATATCACAATAGTGTCGTCTTCTCAAATAATTTCCTAAGAAAACTAAATGCTTGTGCTGTGGCATGTAGAATTAACCAGGATAGGTTAGTTCTAGATTAACTCCTGTGCCCACTAAAATAGGGAGAGCTAAATATTTTCACAACTCTTCTTTATCTCTTCTCAGACAGTATTTCTCTTTATCCACAGATCCATTTGTGTTAGCATTCAGTTCTTGTAGCATGAAGTGATGGCAGTATCTTTTTTCTTAAAAATGTCTTTATGCTGAATCTATAAACATTCCTGCACTGGTGTTAATGTGGCTGGTGGGACTGTAGTCTTACTGAGAAAGAGAACCATTATACTGGCAGAGGGCAAAAGTAAGGTCTTTTGGGTTAGATATATATCACACTAAGTTGTGTACTGGGCCTCTGAGTGGTTGTGCTTATGAAGAAGAAGTGTTACTGTTTTTGTTATCTCCTTTCTTCCGTGGTCCCTTTTACCAAGAAGTAAAGGATATGATAGAAAATGAGAAAGAAATACTACTTCGTTTACTGTTTGTTGTGCTTGCAAGCTAAAAAAACCCCACAAACCACGATGTGCATGGAATAATTCTAATAGATGACAACAGTATACTGTGGAAATTATATGAAAGAAATAGAAGATAATTTTACAGCTGTTCTTCTGTTAGACAGAAGGACTAAAACTGAAGAGATTGTGCAATGTGAATTGCTGCTAATTTCTGAATTACCAGTGCCTTCTTTTTGAAATTCTGGGTGCTGTGCTATCCAGCATAGAATGAAATTAGAAAGAGAAGTGTTTCTTGCTTGCAAGCCTACACAAATTCCTCTACTTTTTGCTAAAGAATTTCTTTAACCTTGCAGAATGATTATAGCTTTTAAAAAACAGTGTGTTTTATGCATTGACTTTATAGCTTAGAGAATGGTCTGTAAATATTTTGAAAATGAAATGGAGGAGAAATCACAGTTATGTGACTTGTGTATTTTGTGTGGCAGTAAGACAGTTTGAAACCTGCTTTTCCATGTGTGACTACTGCTAATATTAGTTGGGTCTCCATTTTCAAAATCAATTCTGAATTGTAGCTCTGATTTTAACAGGAAGTTGCAAACTATCTTCCACATCTAACTTACTTCAGATAGTTCAACTTGATGTTGCTAACATAGATTTTGCTTTTTCTTTCCTTTTCTTTCTTCCCTTTGCCCCCTTTCTTTCCCCTCATTTTTGGCAGTTGTTGTTTTGGTACTTACAGTGCTGCCAAGATCTCTTATATTCACAGGGATACATGCAGGATCCCGGATCCCAGTGTGGCCACCTTGGTTCTATACCAGCAGTGTGCTGAGTAAGTGTGTGAGTGTATCAGTGTGCACAGAGAAACTGAATGACCTGACTTTCAGCCAGCCTGACAAAATCCATACAAGGGGCAATCTTCAGCAGGTCACATTAGCTGTGCTGATCTGTTTGAAGCTCTTTTGCTCCGTGCCCGTGCTACTGCTGGTTTGTTTTATGGTAAGACTTTCTAGGAACCTTTGTTGTTTAACTTGGCAAGTTCTCAAGAAATGGGTTCTTGGAAGGTTTTTGAGACATCCTGTGCTTTTAGAGACGGCGGTGTGAGTGTGCATCCGTATTGACACCAGGGTGGCTCCAGTGCCAGTGCTGAGAGATCCAAACAAGTCTGACTCAGTTGAATTTCTCTTAGAGCCTTATGTGCTTTTTGTATTTTTACTGCTGAAATCTGGAGGATGCCACTGACACCGTGTTGGAGCAGCTTTCAGCACAGCCCGTGTTTGACACTGGAGCCCACAGAGGTTTTCGGCAGGGCCCGTGTTTGACAGTGGAGCCTGTAGAGGTATCCCACCATCTGAGGCACTTGGCTGACAGGAGTGGCTGTGATTGTATCACCTGTCCAAAGTGTCTGATACAGAGATTTGCAGGACTGTGACCAATACAGACTGAAGAGAGAAAAGGAGTGTTGAGAGCTCACATGTAGGAGAACCATTACAGCACATGATTGTGTAGCTCTTTCAGGCCTCTCAAACTGTTCTTGGACCGCTCCTTTTTTCTGGACTCCAGGAGGTGTGGAGTGACCCATGGCCTTCTTTGCCTCTCTTTCACCTCCTTCAGACCAGACCAAGCTAACTTTGGTCACAGTTCAGACTGAAGGTGATTGTTCCCACAATAACACTGTTGTTACTGTTACAATAGCTCCCTCACTGTAAGCACAGCCTCAGAATACAGGGTGTTTTAAGCTAAAAACAGTGCTGATTCTGTCAGCCAAATGTGAGGCAGGAAAGAGCAGTTTCACCAGACAGAACAGAAAATCAAAATTACCTTCTCAAGGCTGAAGAAAAGATTTACAAGCAATTACAAGGCAAAAGAAGGAAAAACTCAATAAAATTTGACTTAACAACATCATCTTAACTTGTTAAATATGCCAAGGCACTAGTTAAAGCTTTTCTGCTGAGTATCTATTTAATTTCCAAAGTATGTCTTGACAATAGCAATGACATACTTGACAAGTGAATAGCCAACAAGACAGTCTGTAATTCTGAGTAACTTTGAAGTGTGCTGAAACCTCTCTGGGCTATTTGTATACCAACATACACTTGAATAATAGTTTTCAGGAGCATATTCATTGATCTAACACTGAAAGCTATCAAGTGCTGGTAGTTAGGTTGCTGGAGCCAAGTTCCATTTCTGAACGTGCTGTATGGTATCAGACAAATTTACAGGGGAGTTAAATTCAGAAAAAGTTGAAATACAAAAAGAAAGCAAAATCTGCTTGAGCAAGAAAACAATTCCTCATCAAAACCATTGATACAAGAAAGGAAAATTCACAAACACAAATGATGCTTGGAATGATTTGAGAGCTACTCAATCTTCTAACTGTATCTTGAGACTGAAACATTTTTCTGTCCATGGAGGTGATTGAAGTAAAACATCTAATTCTTTTCAGAAGTGCTTCAGTGACATATGATTTTGCCTCTATGGTAATAAAGCTGCTCAGCCAGAAGAGAGGGATTCTGGTGATATGCAGAGATGCTGAAACTGCAAGCCTATCTGTGAGTCCTGTGTGACCTGCATTTTCTGGTGAACTGTGGAAAACCGCCCCAAGAATGTGCAAGTGCCCTCAGTCTGCAACTATGTGATAAACTACTGGCTAAGAAAGAAGACATGTTTTTAGAAGCAAAGTTATTTTGAGTCCAAGGCCAGAAGTATGTGTTGTAGCTGCTAATTATTTCTGTTGTTCTGTTAGAAGCTGCAGTAAAAAGGACCTTGCTGGGCATACTGAGGAAAGAGAGAAACAAAACTATCTAAGATGGCTCCAAAGTAAGCAGTAGCGGTGAGGAATGGCCAAGCCTAGTAATTAAACCCAATAGGACTGGGAAGTCCTGTTATTTCCACTCTGAGAACACTGAAACAGGCTGGCTTGGCCAGCTGTATTTTTTCCGTGCCTCTGCTCTGGGTGGCCATTTTACAATTTCTGTCCAGGTATTTGCGTAAGAGCTGGGAGCAGACAGTGGGTTCTCTGCATGTTAACCAGGAGTGCTTCGTGGTAGGCTGACACAGTTTTATTTAATGAGCCAAAACTTAACAGTCCTCAGCCAAAACTTCACCAGTTTAAGGAATTTTCCCTTTCTGTTCTGTCCCTATGCAGCTGTTCTCAGCTACAGTGATGCAGATGTTCCCCAGGTTACACAGTATGAGGGAACTACCAGAGCTTTACATCAGCTCTCTGGTTTGCTTTTTTCTGCATGAGTTTTTAGGGAACAGTGCAGCCACAGAGGCTACTGTCAGCAAGAGCAAGTGTCTGGCACGGAAGGGCAGGAAATACATAAGCTTGAAGTGGTTCCATGTGTTTCAAACCACAAGCTGAGAATGTAGTCCTTTTTCTTTTTCTCATGGGCAGAGGAAGGTTTTGGACCATCTGTTTTAATTTCTATCCATCTCTTTCAGCAAAAAAGAAACTCGTAGTTTTTCTGATGTTGAAACTGCTCTAGAAGGCCAGAAAAAAAATCAACTCCAGTACATTTTGTAAAAAGACAATTATAGTAATTACTGAACACTAGGGTATCTCTGTTCTGAATGTGTCAGTGAATGTTTTATTTGTATCCTAAAAGAGGCTTCCTAAAAGCACAAAGTTGGAGCTATCTTTCATTGCTCATATGACTCATCCATTAGGATTTGTTGCAATACATTCTTTAGCAACCTGTGTGCATGTAGAGCTCTTTCTGTAGAGGTAATTAAACAGGGCTTAGCAAATACATTTTCTGAAACAACAAAAAAAAGGAAATGAAGCCCAGAAATTTACCACACCACCTGAGACACGTTCAGTATGCCTGAAAGAGCAGAGTGAAGTATTGGCAGTCATTTCCTGGCACATTTGTTTTATGGGAAGTTAAATTTGCAAATGCCATTTAAAAGTCTTAATCAGGTGCACATCGTGTCTGTGGATGGTAAGATGTGGTGAAAAGCATGGATTCTTACATCTTTTAAGATGTGCAAGAGCAGTGTATTCCCTGTCTTCACTCTGTTTGGAGATGGTGTCCCTTTGAACATCCTCCTCTCCAGCCACAGAGTAACAGAAACCGGTGGATCACTTGTTTACAAGTTCAGGCTCCATCTGCTCAGAGCCTTTAAACAATAAAGAGCATCTTGTCAAGCATCCTTCAGTGGGTTCCAGGGCTGTATATGCTGGAACAATTTGTTGTGTCTCATCCTGATCCAGTAGAAGCTGTGGCTGTACCTTAGTGAGAGAAGCGTACCTGACCCTGAGGCTCTGATACCTGCTCTGCAGTACTGGGTCATTGTCCCCCAAAGCCAGACAGTGTTTGCTTCTGTGAGTAAGTGTTTCCTCTGCTCCCCTCCCTGGGGAGTCCTGTGAGGTATTCACTCAGTCCTGTGGCTGAGCTGTCTCCTTTGTCACGTCATGTTCCTGTGGCCTTGTCCTCCTATTTTGTGGTGATATGTAAAGTATACAGCAGCCAGAAATTGCTACTTTCTGCACTCACAGATCAAACTCTGAAACTGCTCTGATTTCCTTTCATCCACCTGTGAGCTTCCTCCTCTTTGTGTAACTCAGATTCTTGCGGGTCATTTGATGAGTGTAATGATGAGGACAGATGTGCCTGACTGGTCAAGGCTTGGTGCCTGCAGCTTTCAAAGCCAAGACAAACTTGGCCTGCTGTTCTTGCAACAATAGCAGCAGCTGCAATGCTTACAGCTTCCCCTTCTGCTCACAGCTTCCCATAAGGAAAATGGAAGTGTGATGATGACAAGATTGAGAAGCTGCCTCCAGGGGGAATTTTCTTATAAAGGTTTTGGTGTTGTTTGTTTTTTCAGAAGTACCACTGGTGAGTTCAAGAAACAAGTGCTGACTGCTGGGAAGGAAGTGTGCTATTAACATGAGATGACCAGCAGCAGCTGCAGAAGTGCAGAATGACAGCCTATTTTCCTCAAGTTTGTAATCATGCTCTGTGAGAGCTCTTTTCTCTGTTTGGGAAAAGCACAGTCCCCAGCTGCTGCTTCTCACCTGCTGGCTGGTTGAGCCTTTTGGCAATTGTTTGAGCATACAACTTTCCAGTAGACACAGGAGTGCCGTCCCAGTGTGTTCCAGAGGCCTGCCAGTCTCCAGGCAGTCACTGAAAGCTGTCAGCTGTGACAGTGCCATCTCATCTATTCTGGTTTTTCACCCGCATTCATCGCCCTTCACTTCTGTGGCGCCTTGCCAAGCATCAAATGTTTGCACTTAGAAAAGGTCATCTTTTGTGTGCTAAGGCTCAGCCTGATCCAGCAGCCAGGCTGTGATGATACCAATTGATCTGGAAATTGTCGTGATGTTTTCAGGAACTTGCACCTGTTTTTTCCTGATAAAAATTATGATATGGCAGCACAGCTAACAGTGTGGGCTTCGGTGATGTAAACAAGTCCTCCTCTTATTCGAGGAGACCTTGCTCAAGGCTCCGTTGCCATGGCTAGCAAAACCTTTGCTGGAGATGGTAGATGTGAACTTTTAAACTGCTGTCTGTGCGACTGCCAGATGTTGGTGTGGTGTTCTCTGAGGCAGGGAGTGACAGGGCAGGTGTCAACTGACAGTCGCAATCAGTCAAGCACTAAATGCCTCAGACAGTGAGAATGGGTTGTACTGTGAGCAGCATCTCTAAGGGGGAGTGAGGCGCAGATTGCTTGCTGAGGGTTTGCAGGCAGAGCCACTGAGGCTTCACCATGTGGTTCATGAGTTATCCTTGATCTCAGTAACAACTTCCAGGAAGATGAGATTGGGGTTTTGGGTTTTTTCCTTTGTTTAGGTGTTTTTGTGAATCTAGTTTGATAGATTAACTAGAGTGATCATTGCCATGACGTACTGGTTTTATGTTATATGTTTCCATCTGAGTTTTAAGAGGCTGTATGCTGCTAGATATGTATTGGATATCCAGGTCAAGGTGGAAACTTTGCAGCTTGTTGTGCAGAGTTCGTGGGTGTTTGTTAATAATAAATAAACACCGTGTACCCTGGGCTTCAAGCAACCAGCCAGTCTGAGCCAGGCTTGGCTGGCCAGCCAACGTGGGCTCCTTCTCTGTAGGTGGTATTGCCATGCATGGTTAGTGAAACTATTTTTACAGAGCCATGAAATTTTTCTACAGGAGCTCTGTAGCTCACAGGTAAGGAGTAAGCTCTTTCTGTATTGTATATCCCTGGCAATATAGGACTGTATTGACTTTTTAAATGGAAAACAATACAAACAGCCCAAGCAATACTGAGAGTAGTTCTGAGCAGTGGTTTCAGAGGTGCCTTGGTCCTACAAGTTCATCTTTCTGGCTGACTAAAAGGAAGTATGGCAGGTGAGTCTCCTGCTCACAAGGAGGGCTCCCTCTCCAGACCCAGGGCTGGTGAGTTCTGTGCTGCTTTTGCAGCAACAGCCTCAAAGTCCAATGTTCTCCAGCAATGTCTACATACCTTATGTGTCTTTGAACCTCCATGAGCATGTATATTCCTGTGCATCATTGTTGGATTCCATTCTGCCATTGAGAGCCACTCTTCTGCCATTCTTTAAGACAGCTCAAACTTCTAAATTTTTAAGTTCTACAAACCAGCTTGTGCTGGCGTACAGTTCTCCTTCCAGTCCTTCTCTTTTTCTTGCCTCAGAAGCACCTTCTGTGCTTGAGGGGATGCTTCTCTGTCCATACTGTGAACTGTCATTCTGTCTGAGTCCTGGGTTTACCAGACCCAGAGAACAATGGCCATGGCTCTCCAGGAAGATCAAGATGTTGGAAGTGCTTGCCTTGCAGAAGAGAGAAGGAGCAATCACAGCATGCTGTGCAATTCCTGAATCTGAAGATATTTGGTTATTAATGCCTTCATTTTTGCTTGTTATCACCAGATCCTTCACTTTTTACTAGAGGACTCTGGAGATTGAAGTAATTTGCAGTGTTTTTTACTTCCTATAATCTTTCGAGTTATGACACCGGGATTCTCCCTACCATGCAAGACAGATGGTCTTCTACAGTGGAGTGAACTACAGCAGGAGCCACGTGCACATGTGCTTTTTGCAGCAATGGGCTTGTCTTTTCTAAATGGGCTTGTTGGTGTAGGACACAGATTACCAACAAGCACCACAACTGGAAGGAGGGCAGAGAGCACAGATTGAGCTAGGGATTGTATTTTTGCATCTGCAGGAAAAAAACAACCCAGTTCTATAGAGGATGTGCCTCTGCTCTTACCTGAAACAGCAGGTTGGATGTATGATTTGGGGATTATGACTTGATGGGAGAGATCACTGGAGCAGGTGGCAGGCTAGCTGTCACATGGGGGCTGTTGCCTACATAGAGAATTAATTCCTAATTAATAGATGAACAAAGTACAGAATTCTTCTGGCTTTCAGTCATTGCAGGTGGCACCTCTTTGAAAGTCAGAGGGAAAGCAGCTGTAAGTCCCCAGGTTAGGACCCTGCTGCTGGGGCATTTTCAGTACTTAAAATTCTGCTTCTATCCTTTGCAGACATTCTAACAGTCAGCTGTGCCACTAATACTGTTTTGCAATGAGTTTTATGTGTTTTGGGAATTGTTTGTAACTTGCATATGGTGCTTGTGCAATGTTACTTAGTTGCCACAGTATTTTGAGTGTCATGTGTCCATCTTTGATGTAGGTTGAAAAAACTTACTGCTCATAATTTCATAGTTGAAATGTTTTAAATTGAAGTTGATTTTTAAACAAATCTGTAAAATTGGATTGGTGAGAAGAAGAAATAAAATGATGAGGTTGTTGTTAGTAGCAAACTTTTTTTTTATTAATTCACTGCCTGCTGACAATATAGCACATTGTTTTCCACATAACTATGAAGTCCTCAGCTTTCAGCTAATACTGTGCAGGATTGTGGTGTGCCTTTCAGCGTGGTGCAGTGGTGGTGCAGGCAGCTGTGGGGATTGAGGCACGGAACTAGTTCAGCTGGCAGGGGCAGGATTGAAGTCCTGCATGTGCTGTGATCAGTGGTAGACAGGACTTAATTGCAGCTGGTCATTATAAAGAATTGCCTTTTTAATGATTATGGCTAACACCCTGCAACAAGGGCTCTTTAATAATGTCCTTCATGTGCTGGTTCTGGGATTACCCCACATGCTTTTCTACCACTGAGGCTTGTGCCTGAGCAAATAGATAACTTCTTATAACTTCTTATTAATAGATAAAGAATATGGCTTGCTTGTACTTAGGATTGTCCTCTTGCCGGAGTTATAGAGGATCTGAATAAGATTATTTTGTCTTTTCTCACCCTTCCACCATTTCTGTCTCCAATAAATAGCCTGTGGATGGTGGTGCACAAGAGAAGTCACTTATCAGAGGCCAGGCAGCCTCCTTATTTTAGCAAAGCAGCCAGACAAGAAGGAAATCTGCCCAGACACAGGGGCTGAGAGATCATTGTGCAACTGAAGACTGATTGCTTCACAGAACCATGCACTTGAAAGAAGCTGATTTCATCTGTCATTAATGAAGTGTCAAATGGACTGTGCTTTTTATCTCCTTTTTTCTAGTAGGGGTTTGTCTGTTACAGCTCACATTTCCAACACTGTCCTGGAAGAAGGAAAACCCGATTACAGAAGCAGTCAACACTGCTGCTTAAATTAGCTGAACCAGTCTTGCATGATCTACAGTTGTAACCTTGGCCTGTGCTTTGTTCATGTTTCTGTTTTGGGAAGCTGTTAAAAAAGTATTTTACTCCACCAGAAGCATGTACTTCATAATATGTGAGTGTTGCTTCACTATGTTGAGGTGTAACATTTGTAAATGTACAGCTGCAGTCAGTGACATTTCTCCAGGGCATGGTTATCCTGATTGGCTCACGTAGTGATGGAAAATTCCATTTACCATCTTGGCTGCTGTCATAAGATGGAAACTTTGACGTTTTTCATTCAAATACAAAAAGCATTTAGCTCTTGTTATATTGATTTTTTAAAAAGGCTGTGATGAAACTGGATGAGAGTCAGTGTTGCCCCTTGCTCCAAATCTGTAGACACAGTTTCTGTACAGTTGCTTGCATTAGAACATGGGTAGGTTTTAAGAGAGTAGAAATCAAACAGGTTTTTAATTCCATGGATAGTTCTCAAGGTCCTCCTCCTTTCAGATTCAGGAGGAAGGACATTTAAAGCAGTACAAAGGTTCATCAGTCCTCCAGCAAGTACAATGGATGGAAAAGAAAAGCACTTTCAGGTATTGCCAACTACCAAGTGGAGACTGGTAAACCTGACCTGCTGCCTCCAGTCTTTCTGCACTGTGCTGAATCCTATCTCCTGACATTTCCCCTTGAATGGTGCTAATTTTTAGCTAATTGCAATACGTGTCCTGATGCAAGAGAGTGGGGAAAATAGCTAGGACACATTAAAAGAGGGAATTGTGGTGCACTGGCATGTACAGAGGGAAATTGGAACGGGAGAGAATGAGAGATATAAAGGAGAAGAAATATAGAGTGTAATGTAGGGAAAGAATAGAAAAAGGGAATAAGGAGGAAAAAAAGACAGGAAACACTGGAGACTTCTTATGCGATAGTATAGTAGAGGGGAGTACAGTCAAGCAAAACCAAGAAAATATTCTGAGAAACACAAGGATGTGGTTGTGCGTTGCCTGGCAAAGTAATTAAATGAAGAGATAACACAGTGCTGAGTGGATTATACATGACGCTGTGTATGTCACAGTATTATGATAAAACTTTGAGATAAGAGTTATAGTGTTTTTCTAGAACTGGGCACCTTGAGGCAATTTTACTTCTTATTAACATTATCTTTCCTCCCTGCAGTTTAGTTGGCATTTCACATCTTATTTCTATATAGGAAAAGAAAATTATTATCCATAGGTTAAAATTATGTGGTAGGACAGCAGTTTCAGCCTGTCAGTTCAGTACATGATCTTGGGATTTGCAAAAACCATATTCAGTGTCTTTCTGCAATGAAGATCTTTAATATTGTTCTTTGTACTAGAAAGCAGCAGCTAGAAATCCAGACAAGAGGTAGACCACAATGGATTAACCATAGCCAGCAGCCAAACACCCACCCAGCCTCTCACTCATTCCCCTCCCCTGTAGGACTGGGAGAAATGGAAGGCAGAATGACCCATGGATCAAGATAATGACAGTTTTATAAGGAAAGCAAAAACTGCACACAGAAGCAAAGCAGTAAATTCCTGCACTACTCGCCATTGACAAAAGTGTCAAATGCCAGGTTGGATGGGGCTCTGAGCAATCTGGTCTATTGGAAGGTGTCCCTACCCATGGTAAGGGAATTGTAAATAGATGGGCTTTAAGGTCCTTTCTGACCCAAACCATTCTGAGTCTATGATGTTATATGCAATGGTTGCTTGGGACGAGCAACCCCATAATCTAAAACGTTTCCCCTTAAACCTCCATTTCCTGAGCTTTTATCACTGACCACAACATCATGGTCTGGAAAATCCCATTGCTCAGTTCGAACCAGCTGTGACTTGCCCACTTGTGAGCTTGCTTTGGGATGAGGGGAGGGAGAAGAGAGAAAGAAAGCATTGCTGCAGTGCAAGCCCTGCTCAGCAGCAGCCGGAAGACTGATGTGTTATCAACACACGTGTTTTAACCACAGAAAGTGCAGTGGCACACGAGCTGCTCTGAAGGCAGTTTATATTGCACCCACACCCAGCACACCACCACAGCACAGGGTGTTGCACAGGCACAGTGGGAAGGGTAACTTCGAGTTCACAGTCATTAATAGAATTGTGGAAGAACAGCTGGATAGGAATGAGTGATAATGTGCAGTACAGAAAGGTCAAGAGGATGAGTGGTAAAGTAGTCCAAGCATTAAATATTACATTTCCAGTTGGAAAACAATTTATTTGCAATGTCTTGTGCACGGCGAGGTTTTTTTGCTAAACCTGATCATGGTCTATTATAAGTAAATAAATGACGGGAAATAAATGCTAATTTCCATTTTACAGTGAGCTAGGAATCTCAGTTTTTGTTTACCTTTTTTGCTGTGGTAGCCACAAATTGACCATGAAGCAACTCACAGAAGACCAACCTTTTGCTTCTGTTTGCTTATTCTGTGGCTTCCTCCTCTGATGATTTTCCCACATGCTTGTCTGTTGTATGAGACCTCTTTGGGCTTTTGGGGGAGGGGACGGGGGGGAGGAAGGGTGGGAGGAGGGTTGTTTGGTTTTCCTTTTTAGTGGGCATCTATTCTCATTCACACTGTAAAGGAAAACAGTCATCTTGCCCTAGATGCTTATTAGTGATGCTCAGAATTTTTGCCTTATTTTACATGTCTAAAGTGTTTTGAAAGTGAAAACCTTTAGTGCAATGCATATGAAATCTTTATGAGTCCACATTTGGAGAATGGGGGAGCTGAAGCAGTGAAATGCATGATTTACTGAAGTTCAGACAGAAATATGGTTACAAAATTGGGGTCAGGATTCAAGAGTCAGTGACTTTCGGTTCCTCCCTTGTGTCAGTGTTTGCCTGTGGAAATGGGCTTCCTGTGCTCAGAACATTAGGCTTTCCTTTAGAGTAGGTTCCTGTCAGTAGTGGAGATCATGCTGGATTTATGTTTGTGCAGGTAGCTGTGTCTGAGGAAAATTTACTTCTCTCCAAACATTACAAAAGAATTAAGTATTGGTAGTAAAGCCAGAGCTTTATTTATGACATCCATTAGAGAAGGACAGTAGAAAAACATCATACAAAGCACTTGCACAGATTGATTGCTGGGTTATAAAATTGTTCTGTGGTCAGATAAACTACAGTCTTCTACCTCATGAGCAGAAATTCTCAGTGCCAGCTGGCCTGTAGGTAACATGGAGAGCAAAACAAGTCCTTTCCTTTGTTACCCTCAGGGCTCCAGTGAGAAAAATCGCCCCTCTGCTGACTAGTGGGCATGCACCTCTGCCTGCCCCTTCCTTGCAGCTCTGTTAAGCTTCTGAACTTGCACGTTTGTCCCACCCAAGCTTTTCCATCTTTTCCATGCATTCCAGCAGGATCCAGTGTTAGTGAAGGGGAGCACAGCCCATTAGCCCTGTGATGCAGGCAGCTCTTGGGCAGTTCCATGGTGGCCTCTGTGATTGATGACTGGAAACTGCAGGAGGATCTAGCCATGAGAGAGGTGGAGGGTCATGTTTCTGGCTTGCTCTGGGTCCCAGCATTATGTCCAGCCCACTCCTGTGAAGCTAGGATGTTTGTAGCCAAGCTTTCTCTGCAACCTGATTGCCTCAGCAGGACTGTAGTCAGCCAAGAGTGAGCACAGGGAGTTAGGTGGAATTCAAACCATCTGAAATTAGACATCTGGGCCTAATGCCATGGGCCTTTTTTCCAGTATGCATTTGCCTTAGGAGTAATTGGACTTTCTTCCTGTATATAATCTCTTTTTAATATAAAAATGTGATTCCTGTCCTTTCCTTAAGAAGGTGCTGAACTCTCCTGCAGTGGAATATTTACTTCCTTGAAGTCTTGACACACATTTTGCTTGTTTTTTATTGAGTGTAATAATGACCAATGGACTCCAGATGCTCATTCTTTGTCAGGGACAAGAAACAAGGAAGAAACCAGCTGATTGTTTTAAAAGAAACAGAATTTCCAGGGAACACTTCAAGTAGCATTTTGTAGCATGGGGAAAGAGAATTTATCACTCTTGTCCAGTCCTTCCCTATCCTCTCTAACCTGAGAAGTACAGAAGGAAAGTGTGCCATTCTGAACAGATTGATGTAATGTCTGTGAGAAGGAAGGAGGATCTGGGGAATTACAGATTGGCCATCTTCACCTCAGCCCCTTGGAAGATGATGAAGAAAATCCTCCTGGAAAGCAATTCCAAGCACATGAAGGACAAGAAGGTGATCAGAAGTAGTCAGCATGGATTTACGAAGGGGAAATCATGCTTGACCAGCCTTACTGCCTTCTGTGGTGAGGTGACTAGTTCAGCAGACAAGGGAAGAGTGATGGGTGTTGTTTTACCTCAATCTTGGTAAGGTTATGGTCTCCCATAACATGCTCACAGACAAGCTGACAGGGTATGGATTAGATAAGTGGGCAGTGAGATGGATTAAAAAGTGTCTGGATGGCAGAGTGTTGCAGAGGGTTGTGGTACAAAGTCCTTTGAGGCCAGTCACCAGTGGTGTACCCCAGGGGTTAGTACTGGGGCTGTACTGTTCCACATAGTCATTAATGACCTGGATGATGGGTCAGAGTGCACTCTGGAAATTCTGTAGATGATGAAAAGCCTGGGAGGAGTGGCTGATGAGCCAGAGGGTTGTGCTGCTGTGGAGAGGGACCTTCACAGTCCAGACAAAGAACAATCTCATCAAGTTCAGCACAGGGAAATGCCAAGTCCTGTATCTGGGGATATCTGAGGGTAAGCCCCTCTGCACCAGTACAGGGTGGGAGCCATTTGGCTGGAAAGCAGTTCTGCAGGGAAGACCTTGGAGTCTTGGGGGACAAGAAGCTGACCATGAGCCATCAATGCACTCTTGTGGTGAAGGCAGCCAACAGCATCCCGGGCTGCTTTAGGAAGAAGGCCTTATCAGGAAAGAACAAGTCATGTTTCATTTTTTGGTAGAGCTGAGTTAACTTCAAATCAGAATGGAGTTTAGGCTTGGCAACATATGTCAGCGCCATTCAAGAGCCAACATTTTCCACAGGCACATTGCAGAGGATGTGGTTACCTCATCTCCAGCTCAAAGTAGAGAAGAGAATGCAGGTTCTTTAAGAGTCTTGCAGACTCTGTTGCTTCTTTTCTGTCTGGTAAGGCACTGAGTGCCCCTTGGCAATTGCTGACTGCCTTTAGCTCACATTGACTTCACTGCAAGATAGTTCCTGATATTTACCAGTGTCCCTAAACATGCTTCATGACATACTTCAGATATCTGGTCCAAAGGAAAGTCAAGAAGTGGATTAGTTTAAGCCAGTCAACTTCTGTGAAGCAGAGTACATATGGAACTTTATCTAAATCCAAAAATCCCTCCTTGGAGTTGATTGATGCATATGTTCCTTGTTTTTCTTCTCAGAAACCAGAAAGCCCTTAAATAGTGTTCCTCACCCCTTTTGTAATGCAGGTCTGGAGCCTGGATATATATTGTGGAGCACATTGGAATCTTCTAATGAGACTGACCATCATTTGCCCTGTGCTTCTCATCCCACTGGCTTGCTGGCTATGTGTTACATGCGTGTTGCTCTCACAATCTCTGAAATGTTATATTGAAATGGAAATAGCAGTGCCCTGGATTTTTTTGTGCCCTCAGTTTTTACATTCAAGGTGTATTAAACTGTTCCCCTGAGCACAGATGCATAAAGAACACTCATAACATTTGATCACTTTAGTGCTTTTGCCATTCATTTCTCTCTATCTCTCTCTCTGTGCCACAAACTGACTTCTAAGATCTATGTATCTCAGACAGTTACATGTTAATCATTTTATCACTCAATTCTCTGGAAGCAGGAAACCCTGGAGGGGAAGAAATACAGTCATCACATGGTATATCATGATAAACCAATATCTGGTGAAGGAACTTCAGTATTTGTCACTTTTAAAGGACAAATTAAATTATGTGGCTCTATTTCCTACATTTGTTAGCATTATTTTTCAACACTTGAGTTTTAAACTCTGACTGTACCTGCCAGCCATGCAGGCAATATAGTATGGCAGGCAACTTTCATAAAGTTGTTGATAGGGTCCCCTTTGCACCTGTCCTGTGAAACAGATTTACGTGCCTCTTATCAGAGGACCCTCTTTAGAAATTGCAGATAAATCTCATGTTGCAAAATTTATGCTAAGAAAGTAAATCTTTGAAAGAAATACCTCTTGCTACGCAGTGATTTCTTCCTATCTGTGTGCTGAGGCATGTCTGAAATCAAAGAAGGGAGAAGTTTTACTAATTGGTTTTGGAGTTTTAATTGTGAAGTAGTCTTGAAATGGAGAGCATGTTTGTTCAAATCCAGAGTTCTCCCCCATCTGTAGGAGCTGAGCAGATTCTTCACTGAGTGGCTGGTACCTTGCGTTTTCCTATTTCTGGGGAATATAACACCTCAGATGAACTTTCTGTCCTTGGATGGCTCACATTCTTCTTTATGCTTCTTCTCAATTTTTTATACCTTTTAATTGAAAAGAAAAATACTTTCATGCTTCCATGAAAGTGAGAGAACTGAGTCTAGTTTAGACTAAGGGTTCTTTCCCGGTGGTTTTTGTTATTTGGATGGTGGTTGTACTTCAAGGATTCAGCCCTCCTTATCCTCTGTACACCGTAAAAAAAGTTGCTAAAGCTAATTGTTCATGCATGAAATGAGCCAGTAGGCAGATTTAATATTTCTGTGAATGAATGCTTCTTTCTTGATTTGTATAGTGTAATTGAAACTGGGAACTGATTATTGTGAAGACACCTGAATAAAGGAGACCCTTTCTGGCCTTTGGTGATTAGAGAAGCATTGTCCTCATCCCACCTTTATCCAAGAGCAAGACTCAGTGCTTGCTGTGACTTCTTGTTGTGTCTTCCTATAGAATGAAATTTCATTAAATTTAATTTTCTATTATGAAAATAATAGCTGTGTCTTGCATCACTTCAAGTGTTCTGATGGATTATAGGCCTAATTATCTCCTTCTAATTGTTCAAAGTATTCAATGGCCAAGTCAGACAACTCTTCTTAACTGACATTATGATTCAGGGCACTGAGATGGATGGTCCATGGCAGCCTGATTCAGTGTGGCACTGACTGCTGCCATCCTGCCTGCTCGGTCCGTCCTATCTTTTCCATTGGAATTCTAACTTCTCCCTGACACTTCCTTGCTCACCTGACCCTCCCTTATGTGATGGCTGAGTCAGAGTAAAGCTATTTGCTTTTTATTTAGTAGTTCAGTTTTCTGCTGGCTTAGTACACTCAGGTCGCTCAGTACAGATGAATGAAGGAGCCAGCACACGACAGGGAGTGAAATCAGGGCAGGAAGGAGAAGATGACAGATGCTGTGGCCCCTCATGAGACCACTGCTTCATGTAGACCTGCTATATGTAGACATAGATTGGACAAAACTGCATCCAGACTATCTCAGAATTGAAGAACTGGGCCAGAGTTCTTTAAATACTGAATTGTGGAAAGCATTATTTTGTTGTCTTCTTAGAAGTGTGGTGTATCAGAAAGCTCTGCCATGCACAAGGTCCAAGACTTTGTGCACTTAAGATTCCCCAGTGGCTAGGCAGTGAGACCAGAGGTCAGGCATGGAACAGACAGAAGCCCTGAACGTGCAGGATGCTGCTCTCATGTCACACTCCCAAACCAGAGGGCAAGAACACACTTTGTGAGACAGGGACAAAGCAGTATTGTGCATTTTCAAAGGCACCTGTGACCTCCATTCTTGAGAAGCACAGAGAATCTAACCCTGTATCTCCAAGTCCTGTTTCAAAGGTGAGAGGAGATGTAGGCTCATGGTAGCACAGAAACCCATCACTCTCTCCGACTGAGCATCACTTACAGTGCTTCTAACAACTACTTGGACTACCACAGTAAAAATAATGGAGCTGGGCCAGGTCTGACAATAGCTTAGCCATTTGTGTGGGAAAGAATCTGGAGTATTGACTTTTCTCTTTGAAGCCATTTTTTGGAGGTGGTTCACTGTCAAGACATTGATGTGGCTGTTTGGATGGTGTTTGTTGAAGGTGGCAAGTTCTGTTGTGTGTATGTAGCTTTTGGTTGCCCTCGTGCATGCTTATTATTTAGCCTGTCCACTTCGAACTGAGCAGGTGAAACTTGGCTAACACTACATCAGGGAGAATCTAAGCTATGTTGTTTGGGTGTTGGGGTTTATTTTCTCTTTTAATCTTAAGGAAATTATTCTGATAATGAATGCAGTTAGTTAGGAGTTTGGAAGATGAGTGTGCAGGAAAGGATGGTGCAGTTTTAAAGTTCTGACTTCATCAGGTATTTTTTTAATGTCTAGGAGAGACACTTAAAATGTGAATCATTACTGCTTCTGGCTGACTTTGAACGAACTAAAAATTACAGTGGCTGAAAGCATGCATTGACAAAGTCTGTAATAGAAAAATATTTTAGTATATTCTTGGTAGAAGTAATTTTTACAGCTTTCAGTTATTTCCTTCTGAAAGTCTGTGGGGTTTAGATGTTTCAGTCGCTGGTGCAACTCCAGGCATTTAGTTCCTTTTCTCTATTTGAGACCTCTTCTGTTGTACATAGAGACTTCTATAGGTTGGGTTCTTAAGGCTGAAACTGCTGCCTGCCTTCTGGCAGTGGGCCTTTCCCCCACTCTTCAGCTCATTTGTCAGAAAATTTTAAAACATTATTATCATGCTCATTACTTTGTCCTCCATTTTGTTGGGACTGTCTTATTTATATTAGATATTTGTCTTCTGTTTCTAAGTGCCATTTTGTTGTGCTTAAAATCATTTCCATGACCCTCTGAGCACCACTGTGAAAATCTTTAATGCACATTTTGTCTTCCAGATCTCACTGCTGATTGGATTCATCAGTGTAAATAACTCTTCGTGGACAGATTACAGCGCATACAGCTTCTTTCAGATTGTCACCATGTGCGACTTGGTTATGATTTTGTTCTTCTATATGATCCACATTTTCGGGATCTACAGGAAGCTCAATTGTGTCAGCTGGCCACTTGCGGTAAGCCCCTTACATTACCTGGGCTCCTGGCCTCCCTCGGGGATTCATGTCTCAATTTCTTATTAAGAAAAAATTTTCTTGTGCTATCTCACAGTGTTGCTTAATTCTTTTTTTGCCTTGTATGCAAATCCTTCTGTTATTAGTATTCAGTTCAGCAGATGCTGTAATTGTAAGGGGTTTTTAGATGATTTGGATCTGATCCCACCCTCCTTCACATAGATATAGATATAAATCCAGATTTACTCCAGGGAAGGCAATAGCGTTATTCTGAGACAATTGAAAAGAACTACTGATTATCAATCCTTCAGCAGATGGTTCATTTAGAGCAGCTAAGGGATTGCTGCTCTGAAGTACGAAATCACAGCATTAGAATTCATATACTACATCCTGTCCCAAAATAAAGTCAGTGAGTGCTATTTAAGTCAAATGTGTCTCTTTTCGGTACAGTTTTAGGTAACTTAAACAATAGCAAGAACTAGGAGCCTCAGCCTGATTGCCGTAGCCTGGCCATTCCTGGGTTATCCGGCAGGATGTTCCTGCCTCATTCCCACATTTCCCGTACACATCCATCTCTCATATCCTAGCACGGAACTAATAAGCAGCATAGAAAATGTGGGACCTGAACTTTCTCAGTAGCTCTGGGTCAGGTCAACTAACAAAAGAGTTCTGCATCCTAGTATGGAATATTGGATTTTAATAGCCTCTTAGAACATGCCTCCCTTACATGTAGTGACATGTTAGTTCCACAGAGGAAGGACCAAAGAAATGGGGAAAACAACTAGAGAGACATAGAGGGATTTGGAAATCCAGGAACTGGTTGGATGGCATTTAATGGAAGCTGTGTAAGTAGTTTACAGATGTAAGATGACAGTTTGTCCATCCATCCACTTCCAACCAGACAGAAAAATATAATTTTATTTTTAGCTGAAAAATATGGTTAGATTTTTTTTTCTTTTTAAATGTATGCCATCACTACCTGTCTCTAAAGGTACTTTTTTTTCTAGAAATAGTACAGATGCAGGTATTAAAATAAAGGACTGAAGTAAGGTAATAAAGGACAGTTTTGTAAAGCAGCATTTAATGCGTGCATTGTTGTAACAAGACTATGCCATTTTGGCCTCTGCATAGGCTGCTTTTGTTTTTTCATTCAGTGTTTAATCATTCCTCAGTGTTCCAGAACCACTGGTGAGTTTAAGGCAGTGAAGTTTGTGGCTGCTCAGCTTCAAAGAGTTTTATGGGACGTGATGCTTGAACACTGCTGCTCTTTTACAAAATAAACAACCTTCTTATCAGTCACACATTTAGGTATCTGTAGAATAGAATAGGAAGATGTGTGAGAGACTTTGGGAAACTACAGCTAGCATTCAGATGAGGTCCCTGGCAGGATTTCTACATTGCAATCAGGGGTGTGATTTGTAAAGTTGCAGTGGTTCAGGAGGTGGTTCAGCACTGACACCTGTTAAAGCTTGCAAGTATTTCTCCAGAGGGGCATTCTCTTGGCCCTGCCAGGGGTTGGTTCTCCACCTAATTTAACCTTTGATGATTCTGTTGCACCTCTGCCCATCCCTCGGACTCCTCTAAAGTAGTGGCCTGTGTACACGGCTCTATTTGCTGTCTCTAAGGAGGCAATGGCGTGTCTAATTTACCTGCTGCGTCATGGACTAGGCAGAGAAGCCTCCTTATGGAAGTGATTTATTCTAACAAATGCAAGGGTTGGGATCTTGGTTACCTGAAACAAGGTTACAAATGAGGAAGACAAGTTGCTGGCTCAGAGCCTACTTTATGGCAAAAATCCTTCTCAGCTCTTTATAAGCACCTGAGCAGAGGGAAACTGATTTGATAGACTCTTTGTCTTCTGGGCTTTCCTTGAACAGTTTCCTTTGGGGACTATATTTTATCCTGTGTTTTGAGGCAGAATCTCTCCTCTCCCTTACACATGGCATTTGCTTTGTTCATGCTGGTAGCGCAGTGAAGACAAGGTAAGCAGATACCCCCCTGCCCACCCAACTGTGTGCAAGAAACAACCCCTGGTCAGGGTGCAAACACACACATCGGTTGCCATAAGCTTTGTGAGGATTCAAAATCTCCATCCACAGGTAACCCCTACCCCTGCTTGTAACAAGATAAAATTGACTCCTGGACTGATACTCATCACACCAGAGAAGATCTTAAAAGTGATGCCTTAGTGCTCTCCCAGAAAAACCCATGCCATCCTGTTTTACCACAGTTGTGCTTTTCATGGCTTCCCTCCTGTTGGGAGCTTTGGCTGATCTAAGTCATTAGTCAATCCAGCAGTAGATCCACTGCTTACTTTTTAAGATTATCAGAAGTAGGAACCTTTGGTTTTCCACTTATGCCATTTCACGCAGGCTAGAGAAATATGTCTTTAAAGCTTCTTCCTTCCTCCAGAACCATCCCTTTAAGTAAGGGACACACTTGATGCAGTAAAGATACATGTTTCATCCCCAGTAATGTACCATGTTGAATTGAAAGGACTACCTTCATACCCAGTTAAATCTTATTCCAGTGGCTTTAGTAGACCTGAAGATTGTCCCTCTCTCATTTTTTTGAACAGAAACTGAGGTTTAGCACAAAATCAACTCACAAGGTGGGTTGTTAGGGGGTTTTTTTAAATATTGTTTTGCCATTTTTCCTTTTTCTTTGTTTACTAGTTTTTTGTCTTCTGAGTTTGAGTCACTTCTGCCAACTTATTTTCTTTCTGAGGCATATCAAAATGTTTTCCTGATAAGTTTTCCTTCTAATGCAGGCTGTGCTTGTCTTTACAGGAGTTCCTTCATTACTTAATCGGTACAATTCTGCTTCTCATTGGATCAATTGTAGCAGCAGCCAAGAGTTATAATATGACTGGACTTGTGGCTGGAGCGGTAAGACTGTGTTTATTAGTCTTGACATTTTAAAAATTGCAATATATATTCAGTAGGGCATTGGAAATCTCTTATTTGTACTTTTATTTTCTTACAGACTTGCCTTGCTTGTGTCTAGGTTGGGTGAATTACCTTCTAGCTCATTTCAGTGAATGTTCTTTAACACAGTGCCAACAAAAATATTTTGTTGTGAGACTCCAGACTCACCACTAAAGTGGATATTTGTCCTGTCAGTGTTGAAACCAAAGGCTTCTGCTTTAACTCATAGGTGTTTTGGGGGGAAGAATTAATACAATTCAGTTTTGACTAAAGGATGTCGCAGCTGAAAGTTACCTAAAGGATTGCACCCCAGTCTTTGGCTTTTGATGCCTCTTGCTCCTGAACAGAGCCCTGTTCAAGATATTTTCTCCTGAGCTAAAACCCACTGAGGCCACGCACTGACTTTCTGGAGATGCTCTCTGCCTCTGTTGGCTGGAGGGTTCTGCAGAGAGAGGCACAACTTAGGAGCGTGGGTGACAGTATTTTCACAGCAGCAGGACCAGAAATACAACTCCTCCAGAATAATGAATTGCTTTCAGAAACTTAGTCCAGATGATGCAGACTGAAAGGCTTACCTGACTTGTTTATTTGGCAGACAGCAGGGAAAGACTGTTTGAATGGGCCAGTAAAAGAACAATAATCAGAGGTGCTAGAAACAGTCTTTTCTTTGTTGCAGAGTCCTAGTGAGAGGTTTAGAAGGTGAGACTCCATGCTGCTGTCCAGCTTTTTCTCCCTCCTTGTATATGACTCTCAGTCTATCTTTCAGTTGTTGTTTTCACAGGACATAAGCTGCTATTATACTACAGGAACTTCCTTTTTTTTTTTTTTTTTTGGTATTTTGGCAGAATGGAGTGAAAAAGGTCACCTTTTTGGGTCTGTTAATCTCATAAAATATGTAGCTGAATATACAAAAGTGTTCATACATGCATGGAATATGTGTCATCTAGTGCTCTGTAAATATTTGTGGTTTGTTTGTTTTCTCGTCCAGACTTTCGGGTTCCTGGCTACAATACTTTGTATTTTAAGCATGTGGTCGTCCTACAAGGTTTCATGCATCACTCAGTCAACAAGTAAGTATCGTGCTTGGTAACTGCCAGAATGCTTCTCAAAATGAATATTTATATTTTCTGCCACAGGGCTGTGTCTACCTGGAAGGATTTATTAATGTCTTGGTCATTGTTACTCAAAATTACTCACAAAGCAATAACTCCATATTTTCTGTCAACACAGACGTATCACAGCTACTGACAGCTGTTAACAAATAACTACAAGAGCAAAATAACCTGCTTCTAGCAAATACTGAACATACCAACTCTTTCTTTTCTCCCTTCCCCACCCTTTATCAAAAGAAGGTTTCCTGTGTGTTCCTTTATGGATTAGATTAATGTTTGTAGCAACACAAGTGACACTGTCTTCCTTTTCAAAGATGCATCTGTGTGACTCCGTCATCTGTGCAAGACGTCTGCCTTACACAATAGGATACCAAAGAGGAGTGTCCACTACCGAGGAGAGAGCATGGGTGTTTTGTTACTAGCCTGGACAGCTGGTAGCTTTGGAAGATCTACTTGAATGCCTATGCAAAACAACGTTGTAAACCAAAGTATTTTTGCTCCCCCCACTTCTCCCCACCCAAAGAAGTTATGGAGAACCTGCTCATTTTGGAGAAAGACAACTTCTGTCTCACAGGCTGGGCTGTGGTCATTTCCAGCTGTTTGCAATATGTGCATTTAAAACTTGGACAGTCATTTGGTTCTCCTTGCAGAGGGATGGAAAATTTCATTCTGATTTCCTCTATCTGTTTACACACGGGAAATCCTGCAAATTTCTACCTGATTCTTAACTTCCAAGGATGATTTGTTTAACAAAGGAACTCTTGCAAACTGATTTGTGCCTAGATAATCTGACCCAAGTCTTTGTTACCTCTTTTTATGAGAACTATGGACTTTTTCAAGTATCAGCATAAAAAATTATGAACTACAACTTGAATACATCACTGCAAACTCTCCTTCCTAGCCCCAACAGTACATGATGAAATTGAGTATTTTCTCCATGAATTTTTACAGGTTATTAGCAATCAAAGATTAGTCTTAAGAACTTCCCTTTGCCAAATATAGGAAAATATATACCCAAGAATATATGTTTAATGTTTTGTGGGATCTTTTTTTTTCCTTTTCAGAGTAAGATCTGTTCTGTAGAAATTTTCTGTGCATTTCCTATAAATTATTCTCTTTGGAATTTAAGTGTTCATTGAAAGCCCATTGTGAATGGGACAATGTGCTTCTTTCTCCTACATGTGGTTTGTCTCTGCCTCAGCTGGAATCCGTGCTCTTGGAGACTCTGCTCAGAGTCTGGACAGACAGAACAGTTCAGTTCTGTCCAACCTGGTATGATCATGAAGTTCTATGTAACTTCAATGCTGAGACAATGCCTTCTTGGTACCTTTCTCTTTCCTACTGCAGTCCATCTCTGGTGAGCTGGAAATTCTTTACAGGGAAAAGGGAAGTGCAAGCCCTTCCTTCTCCTTGGTGCTTCTCCTTTCACGTCTAGCTATGAAGTAGAACTTGTACTTAAAAGTTGGTTTCTTCTGTCAAGACAACTGCCTGATGGTGCAGCAGAAGTGGGATTTACAGAGTTCACCAGGAACAGTCTGGAGGAAAAAGCATTTTCTGGCCTGCTCTGTATTTTTCTATTTGTCTGAAATCCTACATCAATACTGCTAAGTAATTTATTGGTCCTCTCAGAAAATTCTTTTTGTGCCTCATAGCAGGTCAACACACATTGCTGTTTGTTTCCACCTTGGGTTTTTTCTCCCATCCAAATATATGTATCTTTAATATTTTTTTAAACTCTTGACAAATCGGCCAACTGCTGGTGTCAAAAATTTTGAGTAAGTAAATGAAAACAACTGAGCAGATCACCTGGAGAGGTAGGAATCCCTCTCCTAGTGGTGCAGAGTTTCTGTGATTCTTCTTGCTGTTCCTTTCCAGAAATGCCTATTTACATCAACACAGAGCAGGAAACAATTTGAAAGTGCAAAAGTCTGCTGCCTGTGGGTGTAGGTACATACCTTCACTCCAAGATAAACTGCTTTAACATTAATATAGAGGATTTTTCAAATAAAACTATATAGCAGGCATTTATAATAGTATTAATTTCATATTGAGTGTTTTTTATTTCTTTACAATGTCCGTCTCTGGCCTGCTTTTCTGTCCCATACCTTCAGATTATATGTTTTATGTTTGGTCAGAAACAGGCCATTTTTTGATTTTTAACAACCTGAATTGAGCATGCCTCAAAGGCTGTCTCGCTTAAGAGAATAAACATTCTTTCAAACTAGAAATCCACTGTTAGCAGGGTCAATGACAGTTAAAGCTTCCTTGCTCTACCAGCACAGGACCAATCAAATGGCCGTATAGGACAAGGGATGTCATTCTGGGCACTCTGAGTGATAATATCTGCAGAAGAAAGTACACACACATAGGTATGTGTAATTTTTTGCAACAGGGGTGCTTGATCACCAGTCCTGCCAAGACTTGATTTAACTACAGTTTTTGGAAACCAGCACTCTGACTTTAATTTGGACTGATACAGTAGATATTTAAGATACAACCTCTTCTGTTCCCCCCAGAGAAAAGAGATGTGCACTATTTCTCCTTCACCTCCTGAGATATCGCCTAAGATAGGCAGTAGAAACATTCCCACAAGCTTTACCCCTGTGGGAAACCAGTGTACTGCTGCAGATGGTGTGGATGCAGCTGAGCCTCAGCCCTGCAGTGGCAGTGGGGAGAAGCGCCTGCTAAGGATTGAGGCTGATGCCTCAGCTTGCTCTGAAGAAAAGGCTGTTTCCACTTTCTGCTGGAATCGTGCCCCCTCTCCTGGCACTACACTAGCATTATTTTTTTCCAGCCTCTCACATCACTCTGTCACTTGTCACCATAAGGAGGAGAAAAAAAAAAAATTGGGGAATTTCATGCAGTCTGACAACCAAAGAATTTCTGAACTGTGTTCTGTGATCATCCAAAGAATATGTTTTGCTGCAAGTGCACTTACTTCTACTGGATCAAGAGAAATAAGCTACACGTGCCCTTTTGGGTTTTGTGCCTATCGACAGGGCTGAGGTGTGCCTGCAGCTTTTGCTGTTATGACACTGCTGGGTCCGTAGACCCACCAGATGTTCTTAATGCATGATGCTTTCAGGCTGGAAAACTGACATCTCTGCTGCCAAAGTTTTCTTGCTTTCCCCAAACCCTCCATGTGAAGCAAGCTACCAAGAAAAGCACAGATTTTCTGGTATCATCAGCTCTACTGGGGGTCTTTGAATGACAGCTCCGTCTGGCAGGGAATTTGGCACCTCTCTACTGTAACTCTGCCAGCAAAAGTGTTTTGAGTTTCCTTCAGTGTCAACCTGGTTCTGAAAGCTCCATCTGTCTGCAACTTTGTCAAATATGGGATTCCAGCTGTTTTAGAAATAAACTCTGTTAGCTATTTGGGTGATGTAGAGAATCCGATTGTTGTCCTGTTCATTTTTTTTCCTTCCTCTGCTACAGCAGTGACTTTCTCTCTGAGGAGTGTCAGAATACATCCTGTAACTGGAGGACAGTAGGTAAGAGCCACAGAAAATCCTGGTCCCCTGCTGTTGTGTTTGGATGTGCTGGTCTCCAACTCTCTCACCCAAAAGTTGTCCATCCCCTGCAGTTCCGAGATGAGTGTATTATATCCTTTGAGCTAACACAGGTAGAGTTTGGGCTTCAGTTTTTACTGACAAATTAAAATGTAAATGCTGGGAGAAGAAAATTGGTAGTACAAACTGCTTCATACTGTGAAAAAAAAACCCTCATGTTTGAGCTCTGGGGGCTTAAACTAAATTAGAGTGCATAGTGGTTTTGTTGGGTAGAAACTGAGAAAATGAGAAGGGGAAATGAAACTTTTTTTAAAAGAGGAAGGGTGGCTTTGAAAATCTTGAAGACCACAATGCTGGATGAAGACACTGCAGGCTATGTGACAGCCTGAACACTTTTTCTGTTGCTGAGAAATGGTTGGTTTTTTCTCTGTTTGGAAACAAATCACTGTGTGGGGCTTAGAGGGGGTATCAGGACACTGGGATAATGATAACTTTTAATCAGCTGTGTATGTTTGTGGTGGGGGGTGTTAAGTGATGCTCGGAGAAGGGGACTAGGAACTTATTAGGACTAAAAGGAGCAGGAGGATCAGGTGCAAACATTAGTAGAAAGCTCATGAGGGGAGGAACTACTGTGAGTGCATTATGCACTAATAGAAATGGTGGCAGATATCAACAGTTTCTCACTTTTTCAGTAATTAAAGGGCAAACCTGCCTGGAGTGATAGAAAAGTCTCTTTACTGCTTGCCTGCACTTCATAGCCTGTGTCTGGGGTTTTCATGTTCTGAAAGGAGAAAAGCTTTTAGACTGAGTGCCATCTGAAAGCCAAGGAAAGCTGCAGTTACATATTGCTGGGCCCTACAGGTGAGCTCGACTCTGGGCTGCATCCTGTAGGTGCTGCTGGTTGTGTGAGACGCGGTGGGGGAAGTAGGTACCAGAGGAAGGGTCTGTGGGAGGCCCACATCCTGTTCTTTCTGCCTGCAGGGATTTACACCCAGGTGTCAAGAGAGAGCCCTCACCACAAACCCCCCTGGTTTTCTTAGGATGCCCTCCTGTTGGGGCTGTATCGGGTTTCAGACTGGAGCACGAGTGCAAGTGCTGTGCCCTTGGCTTACCTTTCACTCCTCTGCAGATGCACAGGGCTGTGAGGCCATCCTGCTGGGAACAGTGGGCCACTGCTCTCAGTCCCTGGTCCCAAGGCTTGTTTAACCCTGCCACATGGAAGCAGGTCAGAAAGTCGCTCTGGTGCTTGTCATCTTCCTCTCCTGGAGAAGGACAGTTACTTTTTTCCAGCATAAGGGCAGCTGGAAAACAGGAAGAGCAGTAAGTGCTGTTGGCTGCTCCTGTCTGTCCCTTCTAGAGGTCACTGATTACCCAGACCTGGCTACTCCAGAGTTTATTGCTGCTCTGCCTGTCCCTGAGCCCAGAGTCCATCAGCCCCAGCTAGTCCCCTGCATCAGCACTCTGGTTTCTTATGGCCAGTATGACAAGTACGTGCTGGTGTTTGTTACTAGAGACTGACCAGTATACAGTGAGTTCCCACCAGCCAGGGGCTTGCATGAAATTTTTTTTAAAAAGGCTGTATTTCTAAATAACTGATGATTTATCCTCTTATTCTTTCATATCTGCACTGTTTTACTGTGTAAATGACTTGCTGATGTATTAAGTATCAAACAAGCTCTCATCACCTGCTTGAACCAATCAGTCACTCTGCCTTGGAGCAATTGGCAAAAGAAAAAAGGTCTGCTTTTTTGCCCTCTACCTCTGCCTGAGCTGCTCTGACAGTGAAAGATAGGAAGATTGAAAGTTAGGAAAAATATAGAAGAAAAAACCAAAAATCAAAAAAAGTTTCAGCATCACAGGGGTTTCTTGCCTTGAGGGTGATGTGGCTGCCGTGATGAGCTTTCAGTTTTACATGGGGGCAGAATTTTGATACCAAAATCTTCTGGCTTAGTGCTGTGAAAGCTTGGCTTTAACAAGCCAGTGTTGAGTAGCCAAAGGCACAATATTGTGACTGCTGGTTATGTGCTGCGGGGAACAGTAGTATGATAGGGAGGGGTTATAAAAAGGAGGCTGAGGAGAACCTTGCCTTTTGGGGTGGTGAGAAATGAGGGCTGGAAAAGAAAGTGCAGCTGAAGAAGCTAAAAATCCGGAGGTCACTGCAGAATAGCAGCACTACCAAACCTTTCCTGAGGGAGCAGCTCAGAACAGTGCTGTTCCTTGGGTTACTATTTTTGTATCTCTTCCTGCATAGAACACCACCTCCAGCAGCACCTGGTTTTTGAATATTGCTGAACTACAGCTTTACAGAAGGCACTTAAATATTTTCAAAAGCACTTTTCTCACTGTGTAAATGCTAACTGACTCTCAGGTGAGATGTGTGTTTGAGCAGAGTATGTCCTTCAGAGCACTAGCCAGCCATGAAGGCCAGAGCTTTTAAAGTGAAAGAAAGGATTAGGATACAGATAAATTTACTTCAATGAAAATGTGTTTTTGTTAATCCTGGCTTGGACTGAATTGAATTCAGAGTGCCCAAGATAATGTAATATGTATGATTTATTGCTCTTTAGATGTTTACAGACCTAGAATAACAGCAATACAAAAAGCAATCATTTGAAAGGAATAAACTGTAACCACTGAAGCATTAGCAAAAAAGCAGCAGTCCTGCCCTCCTCACTGTGACAAGGAATTCTGCCAGCAGTGTGAAGTAACACGGGATTGCACAGGTGTCCTGCTGCCAACACTCAGTGCTACAAAGCCCCTGGGTTACTCTGACTGGCCCTGGAATGATGTCAATCCTGCCTGGTGTGCAGAGGCACTGCCATGTACATCACCTTCAGAGCCACTCTCCTGGATGAGTCCAGAGAGGTGTGCCCACAGCCTGGCACCGTGCAAAGACAGGCAGGCAGCTGTGCAGCAAGCCAAGCACCTGGGGAAAACAGGGAATAGCACAGGCGAAGAGGAACAGGCTGAGGGCTCTGTGCTTTGTGTGTGTGGGTATGTGCAGAAGAAAGTAATCTGTGGTGGTGAAGGAAACACCTGCGTGTTTCTGTGGCCGATGAAGGGGCTACCAAAAGGCCAAGAAGAGTACACCGACTTTTGAAGTGGAGCTGGCATCTGTGTCACCAATGTGGTAGGCCAGGCACAGTGGTGGGGCATTCCTCCCCACAGGGGTGAATATCCCCAAGCCACTAATGTAGAGTCATGGCTAAATTAAGTATGTCTGAACCACTTGTACTACTCTTATGTGTTTGCACTTGTGCAGAAAGAGCAACAGCAGACAGGCAGCCCTCTTGGCATAGGAGGAATTGCAGCAAGACTCTAGATACTTGGGGAAGGAAACTCTACAGGTGTAGACTTGGAGGCACCTAACCCTTTGGCAACACAGGGTTAGATGAGGAAGCACTCATTCTGCACCTATTTTTACAGCTCAAAGAGAGTAAACACCATACTCCCAGGAAAAACCACAGCGTGTCTTGGAGCCTCTTTGCATGGGACTAGCCTTAATACCCAGCCACTCTCCCCTGCACATTCAGTGAAGAAAGAGAAGGGCAAGAGTGAATCACAGCAGCAGTGACTCAGAGTGCAGGAGTTACCCTTCCCCTCTGATTCATCCTCTAGATGTGCCTCTTCCTCCATCATCTACCCGGGGAGCTTGGCCTCTCAGCTGCAACATCTCAGGTTAGAGCTGAGGAGAGATGCCTTTCACTTTTCCAGGGGGAGCTGAGACAACATCCACCTTTTAATTCCAGCAGTTGCATCTCAGCACTTAACACAGCTGATGCTGTAATTGGGTGGATGGGAAGGGACCGGGCTAGGAGCGTGATGTTACCTTAAAGGCTGTAGCTATCCCAAAGCATCCATTTGCAGCTTCCTTCTATTACATCTGCAGTCAGCTGTGATGGTAGGGTATGATTCCCCCTCTCTCCCAGTACAGCCCTGCCAGCACACACAGTTACACTAATACAACTTTCTTTTATTAAGATTATTGGGTTATATGAGGTGGACTGGTGCTGGTGGCTTTGCCCCACCAAGCGTACAAAGCACAGCTCTGCTGGTATAATAGCTCCTTTAAATCAGAAGTGCTTTGTCCATCTAGCACAGTCTACTGTTATTCCTACATCTGTAAATCACTCTTAACATAAAACTTAATGATCTGCATCCCCCTCTTTCATGAACCCCTGCCAAACAAGAGCACAATGCTGCAGCTGTGGCTATTAAGCTATGGTGGCAGCAAAGCAGTCCATTAATGCCTCATGCTCAGCAGTTCGTGATGCATGAGAGCTGAATAATTATGCCCTTGTTACCCTCAAATGAGAGGCACAGTTGCCAGAAACAAGCGTTTACAATTAAAAAAAAACTGTATCAAGTCAAGGACAACATTGGTTCATTCATAAAACAAGCCTTTCTGAGCAAAAGGACTGTGAGGCAGAAAACAGGCTTACGTTAATGAGACACTTGTTTCTAGAGCTGTATTGTAACCCTTCAGATAGACCTCCATAGCCACTTTATCCCAGCTGTTTTGAGAAACCAGCAGGCAGAGCTTTAACCAAAGCTCTTGTTGCTATGAATTGCTCTGATATGAAGGTTTAGTTCAGATTTGAGGGAGGGGAATGGAAAGCAGGGCTTAAACTATATAAGTATCAAAACCCAGTGATCTGAAAGACTTGAAACACAGCAGACAGGCAAAGGAGACTGAAAACAGGTGTTAACAATGAAAATAGGAGTGGTAAGTCTGTCCTCCTTGCTAAGGATGTCTTGCTGCTCACACCGGGCTAGCAACTTCACATCTTTGGTTAGTGGAGTGCAGAGACCACAGAACAATTAAGTAACTGTCTCTTCCTTACCTACAGCTCAACATGAGCACAGATTTCAGAATCATGTCTGCACTGATACTTCTGGAGGAGTCACAGCTGGTGCAGAGGAAGTAGTTAAAAGGAGGGCTGCAGTGCAGACAGACTTGTATTATTTTGAGCAATATTGCACCATTCTCTAAGCAAGGGAAGAGCATATGGTAACAAAAAACCTGTTATGCTTTTTGTCTTACATTATTATGCTTTCAGTGAGTCCAAGTGAGTACTAAAAAGAGGGATCTGAAGCACACCCCAAGCTTAGCACTGCAAAACAGTATATGCTTTCATGCAGCACATCTAGCAACACATACCTGACTGGGTATTTGCTGTCCTCCTCTGGCTGCACGAGTCATGCTGCAGAAGCATGTGCTTATGCTGTCACCTCCTTGTGAAGCCCTGACTCTCACCTCAGGACTCACCAACTTCAACACAGCCAAGTCTGGTCTATTTTCCCTTCAATAATTCAGCCAAGAGATAATAGGTCACAAGAAACAAATTGAGTAAGTGATCAGGGCACGTGGGCCAGTCAAAGCAAGTTTCCCTGCGATGCCTGAAGAGGACTGGAATTGCAAGAAGTCCTGTCTGGCATAATTACAGCTATGTCTGCCAACATTTCTGGTTGTGGGCCCTAATTGTTTTTCCAGCATGCATAATTCGCATTTTTTGATAACAAGCTTCTCTCATTTAACTTCCCAAGAGTCCAGGAAATGCTCAGGTACTCCCCACTCCTTTCCTGTCCCACAAATGATTCAGAGGCCCTTCACCGAAAACCACAGCGTAGTACAGACCACAAAAATCTCCAGTCCCACAGTGCAGTGTTGTAGGTGGCAGGCACCATCATGCATCTGAAGCTAGACTTGAATTTTTAAAAACATCTTGCAAATTTTTAAAAAACATTTTGCAAAACAAAAGGAATACATATAAAACCTTTTCAAACTGCTCAGGTAAAGTATCTCTTTGAGACAATATCAATCTGATTACATTCTCAAAAACCTTCAAGCTACATTTTGAGAAATAAGCATATGATTTGAAACAGTATTATAGAATAAACAGTTCAATTTATAGCCACAGTGACAAGAGAGGGCACAGAGGCTTCAACTCCACTGAAAATACTGGTGGGAAGAGGGCAAAGTCCTCCAGACCAAATAATTTCAATCACAGGATCGTCTTCGCCCTCTTGTGGGCAAACGTCCCTTCTGCAGCTTCTCAGCAGGTTCCTGTGCAGACAGCACGAACAATCCAAAATACACGGCTGCCCTTCCCTCTGCTTCCTTCCGCAGGCAGAGAATAGCTGTTCCAAATCCAAAGAGAGTCACAGCCAAACCCCCGCCAAGCAGTGAACCTTGCTTGGTTCCTGCTGGCTGTGCTTCCCACTGTAAGGAGAAGCCTGTCCCAAAGCAAGGAAACCTTGAATGCTGGATGGACAGACAGTAGAGACAAGGGGGTGCCTGTGCACTCACACAGACTACTAGCCCATACTCTGCCTGCCTGCACTATTCAGATAATTTACAGTAAACTAGTTTGGATTACACTCCTGATAAAGGAGTTGCCATGCCTTAAACTGTGTGGTCATGATTGGAATGGTTAAATCTAGGACTTCTGAGTTACCTTCTCATGGTGTGTAAATCCACCACTGACATAGCCTTTTAATACACTTTGCCTCAATTGCTTTCTTGCATCTACTTTTCAAATGTAATTAAAAAGCATTTAGAGACCTTTTTCCCTTATGAATCCTTACAGCTACACTCTTCTCCGGCAACTTTATCAGAGACAATGTCACCTCTAATGTTACAATATAAAGGAAAATATACTGTGGCATTCCAATTTCAGTGCCGACAATGAAGGAAATGTCATTCTCCTCCTGTGTACCAGATGACCACCAGGTAATAACCAATCTGTAGTATTATGAGACAAAAAAAGTGCTGCCCTGCCAGAAAGCAGGTGAGTTTATTTCCTTTTCCTCACCCCTTATGGCTGATAATCAGCCAAACAATTTTTAAAGGATCCAGCAGCTCTCCCCCAGCCAAGTCGTGCTCCTTCCTTTAGCAAGTTGGCCACTTTACTTGTTTTAGCTCCATGTAATCAAGATGAAAGGAAAGCAGCACTTGGATTCTGCTTGTCACAGTAACCTGAGAATGTATGTAAAGGCTACTGCAAACTAGCTTTGCTGGGTCCTGTGGTCAGAGGCAATACTGACTTTAACAGACCTTTTCTCCTGGGAACTTGCAGTGAGAATACCCAGCTTTGCAAGTTAGACCCTCTTCCCCAGCAACAGGCAAACACAATGCACGCTCCTTCCTCCAAACCAGGAACAAAGAATGATGTTATTTCCTATGGTTGGCTCTAGGAGAATTACACAGCAACACCAAATCATAGAAGTCAAAACAGAAAACACTTTTTACTAATATTTTATTTTAAAAATTATTACAAAATACTTTATAAAGTTCTTTAGATCAAGAAAGCATAATACATTAAGAGAGACAACAGGCTTAAAATGGAAAAAAAAAACTTCTAAGCATTTAAAAATCATTTAGATGGAAATTCAAGGCAACACTGGCAACAAAACCATATAAAATATTTATTTTTTATATATAAAAACATTGCATTATCATCTTGATTTCATAAAACATTAAAAATCACTTAAATTCTTAAAGGTATTAAGAGTGATAGATAGTTCTGACTGGCATAAAATTTAGTATCTAGAAAACTGCTTATGTTTACAGCAATAGACTAAAACAGAGATGAATTTCCATCTTAAAGGCACCACCAGCATCTTGATTCATTAAAATTTTACAGAATCTTTCAAATATTTCACAAAGTATTTCCCTTCAGTGTAGAAAGCTTTTATTGCACAAATTTGAACGAGGATTACCGTGACAGCCATCGTGCAAAGGTAGAACTCAATTGTAACAGACCACGACCCTTGCCTGCTATTTTGGAGCACAGAGCACATGCAGGCAGTAAGGCACAATTCCTTTCCATACTCAGAACCAAAGCACTCTGCATTTTAATGTGGGCTAAACACCAGACACAAAAATTAACATTCACAATCTACACAATGCCCAGTGCAGTTTTTTAGAGCAGAAACTCAGAGTCCAGCCAGTGAATAAGGCCTCACATGTCTTGGAGAATCCTCTCCACTCATACTCACGGCACTGTAAACAAAACCTGAAAGTAGGTGCAGAACCTTTAAATATTTTTGGACGGGTTCAGCTTGAGAACACCAAAGCTTTTATGTGTCTGAGCAGGCTTGCAACACCACTGCCAAGCACTGTGGTAAAAAATGGAGAAGACAATGCCTAGATGTGTGTACTGGGCCAGTTGCTTCTTTCCACAGGTTTTACTACCAGTTAAAATTCACAGAGATGGTTACTTTGTAAAGAGAAGTAATTTGAGACAGTTGCCTCTATCAGCACTTCCGCCAAAGTTCCCACCACTCTCCTGAACTCCTAGTCTACTTAAATCAAAATCAGCCACCCTAATGGAAGCAATTTAAATAGCTGGTTTAAATAAGGTAGGCTGATTTCATCAGAAGCAGGCTGGGAAACCGCTCTGCTGACAGAGCAGGGGAGGGGTAAGAGACATCCAGCCACACACTCTGCTCCTGCAGAACCAGACATTAAATGCGGCTCCACCGGCATTCTCTAAGATCAGCCTAATTAGAAGGCAGACATTCAAAGCCAGCACCTAACACCAGAAGGACCAAGGGGGGCATGTCAAGGCTGTAGACCAGTCTGTTCAGACACTGCAGCAAGAAAGCCTCTCCCACTCCTAACCTGGGAGGGCACAGGAGCAAGGAGTGATAAGGAAAGCTAAGAAGATACAGGAAGCTGATAAAGCAGATAAGAAACCACCTAACAGAAGGAGAGAACAGCATACACACTAGTAAACCTGCTTCTCAACTACTTAAAAACAGAACAAAAAGAACACCTTTTGAGTTTAGGATTAACAGCACCATCATGCATGTTAGCCAGCAGCTGGTTTGGAAACAACAATTTAACAACTGCCTTAAATCTATAATCAATCCATGACTTGCTCATAGTATTTAACTACTGTGTGACAGATTATTGCCAGGTAAACTGCCAAGGCAGAGAGATGTTTTACAGAACCCTTTTGGTACCAGTATCTCCAGTTCAGGAATGGACACCAGTAAATAGCACTTAGCTGGAAAGTCTATAGAAAAAGTAAGCAAAACCCAGACCTCTACTAACATATTTTCAAATTTAGAAAAATTACAGAAGAAATTAGTTCAAGATAAAAGTCCTGCCATGATGCTGCATTGCTTAATAAATATCAGCAGCAGTGTTGCTCTTACACTATATTTACAGCTATTACTTACAGATGAAGATTTAGAGACTACAGTTTGATGTGAAAACAAATTCTGTAAAATCTTAGACAATAAAAAAGGAACTCAAACCCTTAGAATTTTAATCACAGAAGCATGACCCACGAAGTAAAGCATCACAGATCATAGCAGAGATATTTCTCACTATGGATATTTTGTATCACCAGTAACACCTGTAAACAAAACATCTCTCATCTACCCAGTTACCAGAGACATCTATAGCAAGTTCTGTACACCTACAGTGAGACTGAGTTTCAGTGCAAATGAAGACTAATAAATAGAAGAAAAAAAAAAAAAAAAAAAACAGTCCAAAGAGCATTTCTTCTTCACAACACAGAACATTCTATGAAGGAAAGTATCTCTTTTACGCATAGCTCTGAAACTAATCTACAGCTTTAGCTTGGTGTTTCACACCACCTGTCAAAAGTTTACACCCTCCAAGCAAAGTGTAGTGTTAGGCTTAAGTCTCAGGCCATAGAGAGAGAACACCACAAACTCGCATTCATCAGAACATTGCAGCAATGGAAAAAAAATCTTTAACTTGCTATTGCAGTCCTTTGTCTCCAAACAGCTTCCTCTTCCCTTCCCAAATACAGCTTGCTCACCAGTTTCTGGAGGGCTTAGACTCAATGCTGCCACAACAGGTTACAGGACTATGAACTAGGGGATCAGTGAAATGGAGTTAATGCCTGGAAGACACAGCAAATGTCACAAGCATTCAAACAAGAATTGTTTTCGCAGAATCAGTTTTTTCTCATTTGCTTTGGTATTTTGGAACATCTCCTGATTTACAGCAATTTGCTCTGCTTTTGAAGGGTTTCCTCTCAGGTGAGGTGTAGCATCTTGCTTCTACCTCAGATATCTGAAAAACGCTTTTTCACCACTCCATTGCTTTTACAGCCATCAACATCTGGTCTGACACATCCATCACTTGTCTGAGTATGTGCTGCATCAGTAGTGTTTCTTGCAGACCTACAGATTCTCATTTTCAAAACAAACCAAGGATACAAGTGCTTATTTACCCGTTTGCCAACTGAGCTAGTCCTATTTATAAACACAGAATATATGTTCACAACCATTCTGGCAAAACTTAGCATTATCTGTGCATAGACAAGCTATATATGGTATTAGCCTTGCAAGCAACATTCACCAGCATAGTACCAATGGGTTGTAAGGTTTTTCCCATTGATATTCTGATTTCTACGTTTGGGGTTACTTCATGCAGCTATTTATTCTTTATCTTATTCTTCTCACAGCTGGCTTTTCAAGTTTCTTCCTACAACTTTTATAGCTTTTCAAACCATCTGAAAGATGATTCTTGCATACAAGTCCAAACTTTGACAATCACAGGGTGCAAAACTGTCTTCTTAGTATACCATTTACATACCGTCTCCACAAAACCCCTACAGTCATTCCATTAAACTGATCTCCACAGAGAGAACTGAGACATAGGAATAGCAGAAACCCACAAAAGCCCTTATTAGGGATAAGCATTTCTGTAAGGTTTAAATTAGGTATTCCTTTCACATTCAGTTTGACCAAGTACAAAAGCGAATTCCGCTGTACTAATTTATAACTCAAAAAGAAGCATCTGGTCCATTTATACAGGAAATATCTCTAGGTGTATCTCAGAATTTATGCCTCAGACATTAAACCTTTGTTAGTCACCTCTGCCAAAACCAAATCAGCACATTGATTGTGTGCTGTCCTGAAATTATTTTAGTTAGACCCAAGGTTGTTTAGTTCATGTCACCTGGGCAGGTGACAAGACTAGTTATTAAGTAGGACCATTTACCTTAGAACATCATGCTCAAGATGCCATGACTTGACCTAAGGATCTATCAAAATTTGTGATGAGCAATGCGTACAAAACTGATCAGAATGAAGAGACGGAAGTTGTTACCTACAGTGCACTGAAAGTTCTTTTTAGTTTGCTCCATTAAAAAAAAAAAGAAACAATTTTGGGAAGTTAGCTTTGTTTATTCAATGGCTGATTTTCTGTGGCACTTGGAGTGTTCCCAGGATTTTCAGAATGTCCAGCGACATTTTGGTTTCGCCTCATAATGTACTGTATAATACCAAATTCAAGTATAAATGCAATGCTTGCAAGAATTCCAAATACCTGTGAAAGAAATATGTGGTTTTAAAATGCATAAATAGTAACAGTATCCTAATACTGCTTAGAGAGATTTGCTGGACCATTTACATAGATTAGTAATACTTATATATTAAGATTACAGTCCTCATTGAATCAGAAGTTCCATTTAAATTAGAAACAGATCAGAATTCATTATTCTAGCACATTTAATGCAGACATTTTTACAGTTTTCATTCTTCTGACCAAGTGTGAACTCTATACTGTGTTCTAAACAGCCCTTAATGGTAAAAGTATATTAATTCCATTGCCAAAATCAGTTATTAAAGCAGTACGGCATTGTTGAAACAGCGGAGTATTTATCCATGAGATGGCTGCTGATTAAAGAGAGTCAATGAAGAACAGCAACACAGGGAAGGTGAAGGGAGATGAGCTCTGCAGACCCTAAGCAAGTCCTTAGTGGATCAGCAAGGGAGAACAAAATAACATTTTGTGAATGACATCTTGTTACTAGTCTTGGCAAGATAGTGCTAAGGACAAGGCTGTTATGAGTAGCTTCTTTCAAACAAGGAAAGAAACACGTGCACTATTGTAACTCTACCTAGATTTTACACAACTGGTTTGGCCCAAAGCAATTTGACACTAGTAAGTATTAAATTAAATTAAATTTTTCCTGCACCAGAAGTAAAACCAAACATGAAAGACTTTATACTCAAACTATTAGGTCTGAATATATCAACATCACAGGAGATGACTATACAAAAGTGTGCATCTCTAGTAGCTCATCCTGCCTGTGGAAGAGAATTATCTTGCTTTCTTTTTCTAACTCATTTTTTCTCATTCAAGAATAAAACCAAAATTTAATGTTTTAAACTAACATATTCACAATTCCAAGGTGACTCAAGTGCGAATGACTAAGGAATTAAGACATCCACAAAGCCTCTTCAGTGCCTTGCCCTGATCCTCTTCAGTGTTCCCTGGGAGATGCATGTCCTGTTGCTCTACTACTTCTGTCACTGAGGAAACTGCTGCTCTTATTGGCCTTTGCAAGTCAGCACTGTCCACTTCGTAATGCCTGGCCAAAGGCATCGTCTCTTGCTGACTTTGTGAGGGCTTGGCATTATGACTGGACAATTGAGGAAAAGGAGGAATTTCAGAAGCAGGATATCAGACAACTGGGAAAGCTGCAAAAGATGACAGCATTGAAACAGCAACAGATGGCAGAAAACAATCCAAATCCAAGAGAGCTCCCCAGCAGGCAAATTCTGGGGAGCTGCAAGTACATACAGAGCTTTCCAGCAATCCTTAGGAATGCCCCGTGCTTTGGATTTCCTATGGTAAGTTTCTGGAAGGTCTGAAATAGCTAATCCTTCCTGAAACATCACAGTGCACTGAGTTCTATTCCCTGCCCAGTTTCTTCCCTGCAAATTGAGTGAAGTTTAGAGGGCAGAGAAATTAGCATAGCAGATACTAACAAAGGAAATCCTGCCATTTTAAGACTTACCCATGCAGCACTTTCAAGAGGAGTGCCAGAGCTGGTCGCAGCAAACACTATTGATGCTATCAGAAACCAGGCACCTATGATTGGCATGGCCCAAAAATTCTGCAAATATAAAAAAACCCCTAATGTTATTGAATTGTAGGTAGGTTACCTGAAGAGAATAAACATCATAACAGCAGCTGAGTTAACTTGCCAGTAAATTTATGCTTTGAAACTTCATGCTAACAGAAACTTCAGAAAATACACTTTACAACTACGTTCATAACAACATTCAACATTATCCGCTATCTAGAAGCGTGTCATCCTCCCCCATTTCTGTCTTTTTTAAGTATTTAATTAATTTCACCTAACCTTTTTCAAAATCAAATTCAACCTTGAGACAGCCATGCTAGCATTATTCTCTGTGCAAAACATTTGGGAAATTAGAAACCTGGAAGTAAATGTGCTTATTCAAACCTTTTGCTACACTCCCTTAACTGTGCCTTTACATAAAAACCCTATTGTTTGCCCTGAAGGCAAATAGGAAGGGACACTTGTAAGACAGTATAATGTTCTTACTGACTTTACAGAGCAATTTTCTCCCACTGCTGGATCTTCTGAAATATAAAACCATAAACTGTAACGAGTATGATCATTACCAGAAAGGAGGTAGGCTACACCCAGTAGGAAAACAAGACAGGGTAAATTGACAAATTACAAGCATCGTGCTGGCAGTGACCTGTATTCCATGCATGTACACATATGCAATGGCTATGCAGTAATGTTAGTCTGTGTGAAAGACTTTTTGCACACAAATCCTAAAATCCTGCAGGTAGCCACAGTGACAGTTTTGGAAAAGTTCTCAGTGTAAAAGGGACTCTCAAATTTTGGTCATTTTTAAACTATAAACTACTTTAATCTACCCCTTAAATGGAGAAGAAAAGAAGATTCATTTCACATAGTCTTTTTACTCCACAGCAGTCTTTATGCATTTTGTCTTTAAAAAAAATAAATTTCCTTACCAGCTTATGTACTTTATCTTCTCCCAGTGTTTCATATGCATCAGTGCAATACACATACAGAATCAGGAGGCTCAAAAAAAAGGCACTGCAGCTTGTGACATCAAAGAAGAAAAGTCCACTGCAATTGTTGCAAGTGTCCACAATTTCTTCACAAATTACAGCCACAAAAGAGAAAAGCTGCAAACAAAGAACATACTTGAGCTGGGACAAGTCTCTAATATCTTCAGCAAACAGACACCTCTGATACGAACATTAATAAAAGCAGCTGTGAGGAAAATGCTCCATCGACAAAAAGTCTGGTAAAATGCTGCACTATTTTCTTGCAGGGAGAAGTAATTATATAATGACACTTGCTGTTAAAGGTGGTTGATAAACTACACTCAGGTAAACTGAGCACACTGCCAAACACAAGCTTCATGTTTTGTGGTTTTGTACAACTGCCAGTCGGAAGCAGAGGAGGAAGGCAGCATAGAGAGCACACATCCTGCTGAGAACAAGCAAAAACGCTATTGCTGGCTACTTGCAGATGCACTCAGTTTTGGGTTTGGGTCCAGGGCAGTGGGGAAGGCTGGGCAGCACGGGCACGCTCAGCTACCTCCCTAAAAGTTTACAGCTGATGTCACCTTGCTTGATAAAACTTCAGAGAAAGCAGATGTAGCCAATAGCTCATGTGCTTATAACCCAGTAATCACAGAAGTTCAACTGTTCCTGCAGGAACCAAAACTTTAAACTATGTTTAAGCTATGTTGGACAATGTTTAATCTATGCAGAAGCTCATCTTCACCTTCCTGTCACAGCATGTTTTGAGAAAAGAACATGAGTTAATTCCTACTGCTGGATTTTCTACTGTTTTATTGTACAAGAAAGAATATTGCTTTATTTAACTGTTCTCTTATTTTGGCCACTTCTTGCTAGTTTCCTTCATCCCATAGAGTTGACACAGCTTTGTAGATCCTTTTAGTAAGGAGTTCACCAAATTAAAACAAAACTACTGTTAGGAATCGGAGTGTACAGTCATAAAATTGAGACTGATAAGGATGATGATCATACTTTCAATAACAGTATATGAGCAATATATGAGAAAAAAATTCAAATAAAATTCAGAATTCTTGGGAAATAATCACCCATCTCTGACTTCAGTTTTCTGACATTAAAACCAAGAACAGCAATTCAGCAGCAGGAACTGTAAATTCCCCCTGCTAAGCCAGATCTCAGAAGGGCGCCTCAAAGAATCATGCTTTGAAAACGTTACAATCATGCAAAGTGAACAGGAGCTCCAAAAGGGAAAGAACCCGAGCTGGGAAACTGCAATGTTACTATCTGGCCTCTGCCTTCTTCCCTTTTCTCCTGCAGTGACTGGCAACACAAACTTCTCAGCAGCCTTCACATCTGTAGTCACAACAGTGACTACAATGGCTGTCCAAGGAATGTTTTGAACTCTGAATTTCCAATTTTTATTAATTTATTTGCATTTCAAAAGATCTGCTTACAGCTGAGTCCAATGACTTCCAATTTCACATTTTTCATAAGGTCAACTGTGAGATATGTTTTCCTGTAGAGTGCTATTTCTTTTTATAAGCACTGAAAACTGAGTGCCATTGCTTTCACCTGGGCTGAAACAGAACAGAAAGGAAATAATCTCATCCTTAAATGAAGGTATAAGTCCAGATAACTGTAATATGACCTAAATAACTGAAAAAGCCTCTCCACTGAGTGTACAAACAAGTCGGAAAAAAACCCCACTTAACAGTTATAAAGGGTTCTGTGTCAAATACATGAGATTTCAATTTTTTATTAATAAGCTGAATAATAAAATAGAGCATATCAATTAAAAAAACCTTTGGCTTCAAGAACATTGATTAAGTTCTCTGATTAAGTTAGTATATCAATAGCACATTTATAAGATGGCAGAGAGTTCTGCTTGGGTTTCTTAATTTGTTTCTTGATATCATTATCAGAAACAAAAGGAATTATGTTGTCATACTACAAAGAAAAATAATAGTTTTAAATACCATTGTTGGAGAGCAGTTGTTTTAGGTGGGCTTTTTAAATTTTATTTAGTTCTGTCTGTACATACTGCAGAAATTAAACAGTCTCTTCACCTGTCCCTTATCAGCAAGAAGTTATTGATTGATACTGAAATCGCTGTTGGAAGTTTCTAAACAAGTGTCAGGTTTGTAAAGGAGATTTGATAAGTGAAAGGCTACAAAAGAATGCTACAAAAACAGAGCAGATCAATGAAGTTGCCAACAGGCCTGTGAAGATGCTCAGCAGTGGTACTCCCAGCACAAAATCCTCTAGTTCAGATGGGTGGACATATTAATTCCCTATAGTTGGGGCTACTATAGGAAGTGAACAGCTCACAGAAAGAGCAGATATTTAAGAACTTGAACCAGTCATGGACTAACAAAAACATCCTACCTATTTAAAAAAACAAACAAACAAACAAACAAACCGAAACAACAACAATCTAGAAACCCATGCAATAACATGCCTCCCAGCATCCTGTTGGCAGTCACATTTTCCTTATTTCATTTGCCCAAAAGAACAGGCTAAGGTTACAGTGTATGCCATTTTTAATCTGAAGAAAAGTATTTCTTAGGCCTAAAATACAGTTTTCTGCAGGTGATTTCACAGTATTTTATCAAACACTTGATCACTTCTGTAAAGAAGAGAGCTCATTTTCTGATTGCAATACCCTGTTTAGCAGAGTGATTATCAAGGCCTAATCCCAGTAACAACCACTACTGTAACACAAAGCTAATCGATGTTAATGACCATCACTGGCATTTCCAAAAATCACCATTTTCCCAAAACAAGAACCTTTTTCTTACTGCAGACTGAGGCTTCCACCTTCAGGAATTTCTGGGACTTGTTTAAAATGTTTTAATCGAGAACTCTTAAGATCTCTGCATTTTGATAAACAGTTACAACAAGTGAGGGAAAAAATGTTGGACATTAGGAGGGTGGACAACTGTAAGTCCATTTGCTTTCTCTCTCCTCACTGACAGAGGGGTGCAGGCCACAAACTGCTAATTATTTAGGAGCATATTGAGCAGCTATTCGTCCTGTTTAGGACAATGATAATTTTTCTTCTTCCTACCTAGAAACCTTTATAAATAATTAAAAAGGCTAAGACTTCAGTGCACCAGTAAATTTGCATATGTAACCACTTACTTTATTTTAGTCAATCAACCCACCTATGCAAATGATCTGTTTATCAGGAAGCAACAGCCGGCAGATTTTAGTCTACTAATCTCCAGTAGATGAAGTAAAAGTTTATGTCTTATTATATTGATTGAAAGCATTTTTTGCATGTGATTTTTTTTTAATACCCTTAGAAAATTTTATTTTTGGCAGAGTTACCATTATCTTTACCAGCATTGGTGAACATTACGTTTTTGGTTGAGGGTTTTGACTGTGTACGAGCTGAGGTTTCAAAACCAAATGTCCTCTTTTCTGCAACGGTGAAGTAACGAGAAAAGGGCTGGAAATCACCTACAATTCCTGTAAGCATGACACATTTGACTAAAAACCCACTGTGCTGGCTGCAGAAATGTACGGTGACACGTGTTTACAGCCAGCCGCCCCTTCCCGCTGTTGGTTTCACTACCCGCCCCCTCCAGCTCTCCAGAGCGATGCTCCGCACCAGCAGCACCCCGGCTCAGGCTGGGGGAGCCCATGGCAGGCACGGAGCAGACAGGGCTCCGACCCGAAAGCGGAGCTGCCCGGTGTGTTCGGGAGCGGGAACACCCCTCGCAGCACACCGAAAGCACACACAGCACACCGAAAGCACACACAGCACACCGAAAGCACACACAGCACACGCCTCTCGCCTCCCGCCGGGCCCGGCGCTGCCTGCCTGACACGGAGCGATGCCTCCCGCGAAGGGCCGGCACCAGCACCGAACAGAAGGCTTCTGGTGGAACTCTCTGCCCCGGTGTTGGCAGGGTCACTGCAGAGTGACAGGCCGGCCCCCTGTTTTCACCCAGTGCGACCCTCAGAGGAGAACTCCCTACGAGGCTCCCACCCCGCGCCGGGGCGGCGGCGCTCCCGGCCTCCGGCGCCCATCAGCTGTCCGCTCCGGCTCCTGCGGCCGGCACATCAGGGACGAGCGCTCCCGCCGCCCCACACCCCGAGCCTGCCCNCCTGAGGGCAGCGCGGGGCCCGCCTCAGGGCTCGGCTCGGCAAACGCGGCTTACCGAGGGCAGTCTAACAGGTTATTCGCGACTCCTCAGTTGCCACGCGACATTACGGTGTCGGAAGTGGTTTGTTTTTTTTTTCTCGCTTACTTCTGTGAAATAACAGAATCAGCCGGGTTGGGAAAAAACCCCGAGACCAGCGA
>VXBX01000774.1:1071069-1103403 GCA_013400415.1 Scytalopus superciliaris | reverse complement strand
GCCGGCACATCAGGGACGCGCGCTCCCGCCGCCCCACCCCCCGAGCCTGCCCCCGGCTCCCCACTCCCCGCCTGGGCCGCCTTGCCCGGCAGCCGCCAGCCCGGCAGGTGCCGCACCGTGCAGCCCAGGGGCAGGCGGCGCGGCGCCTTCGCCTCCGGCTCCGTGGTCTCGTTGTACACGGCGCCGTTCTCCATGGCCCGGCCGGCGGCTGTCAGCTGGGAAGGGCCGGCAGGAGAAGGAAGGGGCGGGGAGAGNTGGGAAAAAGCTCCGAGACCAGCGAGTCCGGCCTTTGGCCAAGCGCCGCCGTGTCAGCCAGACCAGGGCAGACTTAAAACACCTCCAGTGACGGTGAGTCCACCTCCACCCTGGGCAGCCCTTTCCAACGTCTAATCACTCTTTATGTGAAAAAAATTCTTCCTAATGTTTCACCTAAACCTCCCCTGGCACAGCCGATGTCCTCATGTCCTGTCGCTGGCTGCGCAGAAGAGGCCGGCCCTCACCTGGCTACACCCTCCTTTCAGAAAGGTGTAGAGAGCAATAAAGTCACCCCTGAGCCTCCTTTTCTCCAGCCCAAACACCCCCAGCTCCCTCAGCTGCTCCTCACAGGGCTTGTGCTCCAGACCCTTCCCCAGCTCCGCTGCCCTTCCCTGGACCTGCTCCAGCCCCTCAGTGTCCTTCCTGCAGGGAGGGGCCCAGAACCAGACATAGGACTCGAGGTGTGGCCTCACCAGTGCCAAGTACAGGGGAAGATTCATTCTCTTTGAAGACATTCATTGCCAATAAGAGAAAACACACATATCCCTCCCCCAGGTCTCTACTAACACACTCCCATACCTTTGCCCAAATAAACTTTTAAAAGAAGCTAAAGCCTTTGGTGCCTACGAAGAGTAGATTAAGCCTGTTGAATGTAAGCAAAGGTGTGTTACTTTCTAATAATATACAAGTTACTTCACTTCTGTATTATTATCCACAGAATCTGTTATGGTCCTTTGTAGTCGAATTCAGTTATACTTCACTTACTTAAATTCAGTCAAATTTAACCTACTGATTAGATCCACTGGTAGAAATCTATCTGGTAGAAATGTACTGATAGAAAATATGGTGGTTTGCCTTATTAACGTTAGCTGAATAGGAACAGATTCCGTGCTCAGGGAGATCAGGCTGTTCAGACACTGCCTCTCTTTTGGAACTACACTGTGCAGTGGGAGTGTTTGTGCTACAGCCCCACAAGGTAGGGGGCTCTGTAACTCAAAGCCCCCACTAACTGGGCCAATGCAGTAGTACAGGCCAGATAAAAGCAGCTGGGCCACGCTCCATGCTGAGTGTGTACCAGCACTCTGCGTGCCTGACTTCTCCCAGTAAGACAACACAAGCCAGGGGAACATATCATCTCCCCAGGCAGGATGGTACAGACTTGTCTGTGCTATAAACAATGTTTGGCTGCAGGAATTGGCTTGACAGGTAAATGAGCAGGGCAAGTTCTGTAATTCCCAATGCATGGGAGTTTCCGCTAAAATAAGTGAGGTATCACCAGGGGTGTGCCCGAGCTTCTGCCTGGGGCTGGGATGAGTCTAACATAGCTCTGTTGCCAGCAACCTGGACTACAGGACTGAGCAGGTAGGTGTAGTCAGGAACACTTACTGCTTATAAATCCTCAGTGCCTTCATTACCTCTTTTTTATACTAGTGCATTATAAGTAAGATTATATGACAGAGGCTGGCATCTCTCTTCTGAAGGAAATTCCCTATTAGTTTTGTTTTCTTCCTTGGTAATACTTCAAAACTGGCTGAATATCTCCAAAGCCACGAAACATGTGTCTAGGCTATGTGATCTAGGTGGGACAGGACTTCACTGAGACAAGCAATTGTCAGCTCTTTTAAGATGTTTGGTAGCACTAAAGGCTATTTTGTAGTTGTTCCCTTCTGAGTCTTTATGTCTTCATGCAGCATTGCTAGAATACAGAGATGTTAGTACTGAAGACAGCTGTCTTGAGGACAGACTGCTTTTCAAGGAGTCACAGAAACACCAAGACAAGCCTACAAAAGATAAAACAGAAAGCAACCTCTTTCTAGTTACTGTTGTCTTTAAGAGCTGGTTTTCCTGTTCAGGCCTTCTGCAGGAAATACATATAAATGATGCATGAATGATAAAGGTTAGCGTGCCATTTGAAGCCTAACTTTTTGAGGCCACTTTATTTATTTATTTGTAAGGAGGCACAGAAAAAGCAAAACAACAGCAAAACTACAGGAACTGTAAGTTTATGTAACAGAGAAGGAATGAAAACTGGACAATGGCACAGGACCTGATAGCTTAAAAATACTTCAAGTATGATGTTAAATCACACAAATGCTGCCCTTCACAGAGGGGCAGCAAGTGTTCCTCACTCATCAGCACTATCTTTCAGGTACAGCTTCTTTCCTTTAAATAGGGAATCCAAACAACAGTTATGATAAATAACAATCATGTTTAATGCAAATAACAATAACTGGCTGGCTGTGATGTGATGTGATGGAAAGCCCATTCCAGATATACATCTATTAACTTCCTTTTGTTTATGTGCTACACCTGACAGTTTTCCAAATAGACAAGTCTTTCCTACCCCACCACAGCCTCTGCTGGAATGGCAGGACCAGAGCTCAAGGCAGGACATGGTGGCAGAGAACCAGCCCTGCAGTTAGATGCTGAGCTATGGTAACATCTCCAGTCAGCCAGGCAGAGTGGGAGATTGGTGGAAGCAGATTAGTGATGAGTGACCTATTTTTCTCCCTCATTACATCTTCTCCAAGATACCCTCCATAGTGACCAAAAAGCAATAGCAATGAAGTTGAGAAAGCCACCTCGTTAGGAGAGACTGCCGCGTGCACAGCATAGCTGTACGACAGTTGCTACTTCTTGCCCCCGGTGTTGAAATAATTTACAGAAAGGTGTGACTGGAGGTCCTTGAAGCAGCTGAGTAAATGCCAGCCACCACAGTAAGGTGGATTCAGGCCATGCTGCATCACTGTGCTCATCCAGTGAACCCTGGTGGCTCTTTGGCACTGCCATTGTGCTGCATTACAATGTGACGCTAAAGCCTGAGTCCCTCACACTCAGAATTGGCAGCAGGGCTCCACTGACCTCACGAATGAATGTTCTCCTTTTCCCATGTTCATAAATGCAGTTGTGGGATTTTTTACTTTTCTTCTCAGAAGGTGAGGGAGCAGCAATTAGAGGAATGGGAAAGCAGTTAAAAGCCCAAACCACCAAAGGAGACAGACTTGGTTTCATTGTAAGAGCAGTGAGGTTTATTGCTACTCAGGAAACTTCACTGAAAACAGCTAGTCAGAGGCATGTCTCTCTCTCCTTCATTTTGATGTTCTTACATAGCAACTCAACAGCTTTTGCTCATGACTATCACTGTGTATCACATGAAGTAAATTCAGGATGACTATCTAGCAAGTGGAATATTCCAAGTACTGCAACAGAGCCCAGAAAGGACTTAAACGTGTTGCATCCACTGAAGCTTCTTTAGCTCTCATTCTCCAATTTTGGGTTCAGTATTGCAACTAAACTTCACAAACCCTGATCACCATACTAACATGCCAGAATGTATGATTTTTAAGCAGCTGAAGAATTCACATTTTAAACAACTATTTCTAAGCATCCCTTATGGCACAAGAGATGAAATCTCACGTTTCCTAAATGCAGGGCTAGGCCAGCTCTCGTCAGTGCTTTTCTGTGTCCGTCAGCATGGCACAGAGAAGCACTAAGCTGTGAGGTGTCAGATAGGCAACAGTTCTGTAGCTCCCCAAGAACACTGTAGCCCTACAGGCTGCTGCTTGCATTTCAGATGTATCACTAGAAATTTAAGTTCAACATAGTAGCTACTCCGTATAACCTAAAAGTCACGTGCGTATTTCAGAGACTGCCATTTTCAGCTGCAAAGACCCGTCTGGAAATAAAGTGGCCATTTAATCAAACATTTCAAGCTTAAAATCTGCAGAACAGCTATATTATGAACAGTATACTCAAAAGAACTGTATAGGAACAGGGTAGAGAGAAGGAGAAAGAGGAGATTTATAAAATGCCTCTGAAACAATTTCGTTTGACACTAACGTGCTCCTTGTCTACATAAACGAATCCTGCAAGTCTAAAGGAATTTACTTATTGTGGCACTTTTTCAGTGTTTATACTGCAAAATGTTTAAAAAGTATTGTTATTAAAATTGTTCCCTGTAGTTCTTGTATTCCCTCTTTGCTTTCTGCATCTTGTGTGCTAGTCTGAAACTTTGTACTTTGCACTAAAGTATCAAAGGCACACAAGAATGATTAGAAGGAAAATTAATGTTACTCATGCTCTTAGTCTTTTTAAAATTGGGATAATCACAAACCTACCCCCTCTACAGCCTAGAACAAGAAAGTACAACGAGGAATTATACAGAAGTGTCCTTGCCAAATTAGTTTCATTGTTTTACCCAGTTTGCTTGGTGCCTGACTCGATGATGAAGGAGGGATAAGAGGGAGAAGAGTTTACTGGCACTACATTTTGTGAAAAGGGCCTTTTGTCACAGATGTTCATTTCGTGTGATAGTTCTGGTAAGTCCCACCTTAATTGTCTACTCTCATCAAAATAGCAGTCAGGGGAACTGCAGCTCAGGAGGGCAAAGCAACCACCACAGGAAATCTTGGTCTCATCAAAGAGAAGCAAGAAACTGAAGCCAAAACCATCAGGTTACACAGAAACATTCTCAGACAATTTGCTTTTGTGGTAAAGATATCTTAAAGTCTTTTTTTCCCCTGCAAACAGCATGACCAGGCTGTAAAATATCATAATGGTTGTATTAAAGGAACTTGAACTTGAGGGAAGCAGGCTACTTTAGTCATAGAATGAAAAGGCATGGTAGGGAGACAGCCTTTTTGTGAAAAATAATAACATAAAAACAATAGAACAACATAAAAGTAATAATATTAATAATTTAAAAAACTCCAATCAAAAAATCCCCCAAACTGTTGGTGTTTGGGGAAGAAATAAATGTCACACGGAAGTGACATTTGTTCTAAGACGTGAAATTGTGATGAGTCATTAGTAAGGTTTTCCCCTGTCCCAGCCTCCCCCTAAAACGGCACTTGGTGCAATAGCTCTTAATGCACTACATGGCTAATTTTTCAGCTTCAGAAAGGGTGTTGTGCTTTGTCAGATGCTCAAATGAACTAAATTCAAGACTGCAGAAGCTAAAGTTGTCTTTCAAAAACCTGGACAGCATTAACTAGTTTAAGTTGTTGCCCTAAAATCCAAGGTTTCACCCCACTGACACATAGCACTGCAGCTGTGCAAGGAAGAGTGCTGTGATGACACAAGCACCACCCATCCTCCCAAATTCTGTTTCAAGAAGTTTACATACAGAATCCAGAGAACTGTTCTGACACTGAGGCATGCCATGCATCCACAACTGGAAGCCTAATTTTTGTTCTTCTTCCAGACATCATTTATTCTATACAGCTGTTCAGCAGCAGGTCATGCATTTTCCCATTTGCCACTTTTACTGCATTGCTGCCACAAGCAAAATTTTAAGTTATAATTAAGAATCTCTACTGAAACTTGTCAGTCCACAATTCAGTCTTTTGAGTCAATTTTAACAAATGTGCTTAACTTTCGGGAGTTCAATATACAACAAAATTTGTGTTGTTCTTAGACAAATACAGGTGTTTTGAAAATATGGAGGTAATTCAGGTAGAGGGAGTTGGCCTTGCCCTTCTATTTTGCCCTAGCGAGGCCACACCTGGAGTGTTGTGTCCAATTCTGGGCTCCTCAGTACAAGAGGTACACGAAGATCCTGGAGCAGGTCCAGCAGAGGTTAACAAACATGATTAAGGGACTGAACATCTCTCTTAGGAGGAAAGGCCGAGGGAGCTGGGCATGCTCAGTCTTGAGAAGAGACAACCAAGAGGGGACCTGATCAATGTCTCTAAGTATGTGAAGGGGAGTGCCAAGAAGAAGCCAGGCTCTTCTTGGTGGTGCTGAGCAGTAGGACATGAGGCAGCGGGCAGAAACTGATGCATAGGAAGTTCCACCTGAACATGTGGAAGAACTTCTTTCCTGTGAAGGTGACTGTGCAGTGGAACAGATTGCCCAGAGTTTGTGGAGTTTCCCTCACTGGAGATATTCCAGAACCATCTGGATGCAATTCTGTGCAATGTGCTCTAGGAGGACCTTGCCTGAGCAGGGAGGTTGGACCAGATGACCCACTGTGGTTCCTTCCAACCTGACCCATTCTGTGATTCTGTGAATTTGCTTGAACCACTACAGAATGCAGGAAGAGTACCACCATGTGCAAAACAATGAGGTTTCTAAATAACCAGAGAAATTAGTGTAAGATTTGTTGATTTTAAAAAAACTAGAAACCCTGAATTCATTAAAAAAGTGTACTGGCAATCATTTGATCAGGATATACCTGTTACACACTCCCTGTTCTGAGGTTTTAAGTAGAAGGTGACCACAAATTTCACAGATAAAAAAAGTGACATTCAACATTGGTGTACTGAAAGCTTAAGTAAAATCCTAACCTTGGTCAACTACTTCTTAAACACACTGCAGCCATCAGCAGGATCATTAGTGTAACTAGTGTGCTTTTAAAACACACTGCAGCAGAAACCACCCCAGTTGGATAAGCTAGTTTTACTCCTAGGAACAAACACTGCAGACTTATCCCCTTCCTTCCAGAAACAATGTTTTAAGGAAGTTTAAATATCTACCAGTGATATTATTCACTGAGAGATAAAAATATTAAAGTACGTTTTAAGATGTTTTACACACCATCTTTAGATTTAACTGCAAACAAACAAGAACACCATGGCTTCAATGAAAGTTATTTAAATTTGAATGCAGAGAATACTTTATTAACTGATTACAGTTTTGATGACGAATTTTTAAACCATAAGTAGTGTGGGAAACAGTGGGGGACATTAAGGCTGAGCCATATATATATAGACAAATCTGGATACTGATAATCTGTACATTTAACCTCTGCTTTTTCTTTATACATCTTTTATTCAGTGTCTGAAGTTATTCAAAGAGGAAAAAACCAAAACAACTGGCCACTAATTTAGTCTTACACCTGGAATGAATTTTTGCATGGGTTTTTGAACTCAGTGTAAATCTCAGTGGAGATCAAACAGATTTTTATTTTGTTTAACCATACTCCCAATTAAGTGTTTAAGTATTACTGGAATTTGCTGTTGTTACAGATTTGTGCAGTTATTTTTCACTTTCAAAAACTAGCAGGAGTTGCCTCGTGTAGAGGTTAATCTATTTAAGATAGTATTAAACTTACCTAACAGATTGGGAAATCAATATAAATTAAGTGCCTGTGGTGTGTATCAGTCTTCCTGCTCTAAGCAACCCCTATCACTTAAGTGGACATACTTGCAATTTTACAGAATTACACTGACTTTTCAACAAAACCCAGAAAAAAATTAATTTACTATTCTTGCACTGTGAGCAATGCTCCTACACAATGTGATAACCATTTTCCATTTGTACAACTCCCTTTTGTAAAGTTGGGCAACACATATGAAAGAAAGACAGACATCAATTGTTTGTGTTCTGAAAGAGATTTCAGTTCTTTAGTTCCAGTCACTGAAGGAAGAGGCAGAGGCAAGTTTGAATTATCCCAGAAAACTGAACAATTGGTTTTATTTGGTGTCTTCAAGATGCTTCACCTTCTGTGGGAGATGTAGATGATGTAGGAGAGACCATTTCAGGTTTTCGTGAAATTCTGTCCAATTCTGCCTGAACATCTGTTAAAACTGGCTTCTGACCTACAAAATGAAAGGGTGATATTCAGTCCTGTTTATGGAAAACCCGTAGTATTTTTAGTTCTCATATCAGACAAATCCTAATAGTTATTACTGCACGCTTTGGGTGCGGAGTAAAGGCATAAGGACAAAACCAAAAGAAACAGAAAGGAAACAGTAAAGTCACATCCTTTAATATTTCTGATTTCTCAAAAAACCCTCCATAATTATATATTGTCAGTATATGAAGAACTAAAGTATAAAACAAAAAAACTACTAAGGCTAGCAGTTATGATTACTTCTATACTATTTTCTATATCATATGTATTTGAAATAATTCCGAATGTAAATCAAGGTTCCACAAAGGCCAGTAAAGTCAGCTGTGCATACCTGGTCAGCACAAACATGACCCTGCTGCTCATGGGTGCACACAGACCTGCAGATGGCAAGCCCTTTCTCTCCTCACCCACTTTCTCTTCCCTAACTTGGAATGGCACAAACATTTGTGCAGTCACACTCAGACCTAATTCCAGCTTCACACACACACCATTTCACCCCCATCCTTTTACTCCCCAGTCTAGGTTTCTGTCCTGCTATGTTGTATCACAAGAATAGGGGAGACAATATGGGAAAAGGCAGTGCAGAGTATCAGAGTCTAATGCCATGACAAGTGTGCACAGTATCTTGTTCCAGCACACGTGTCCCAACACCTTTTCTGAGGATGTAAATTAACTGAACTAGTCACAAAGGTAATTTTGGCCAGATGTACTATGCTGCTCTTCAAATCCTTTGACAAAAGCTAATGCTGGATCAGAATCAAAGCAGCTAATACTCCAACTAGTAAGATGAGGAATTTCCTACAGCTGCTGAGGGAAAAGTAATTCTCAAATCCCAAACTACTGTCTTAACAGCCAAGTTTCAGATTTGAAGAGTGAGTGGCATAGATATCACTAAACACGGGACAGTGAATACTGAGGAAGGTGAGGAGGCCACATCTAAGTCAAACTGAAGTTGTATTTATGGAAATTGCTTAAAAATATAGTCCTTTGCAACATTAAACTGGCTACACCCTAGCCTTAATTTTGTTGCTTATTAGGAAGTTTCTGAGAACAGTTTTGCTCCTTAATAACTTAACTCTGTTCTTGAAGTTTCTCTCATGGCCCTGGACACAACACTTTTCTGGAGCACTGCCTCTGTTTGCCTGGCATCACCCAAACCTGCTGCCCAGCCACTCCCCACTGGATCTTTCAGTGGGTGCTCTCTGCACCTCATATTGCATCAGCTGCATTTGTTTGAACAATCTCCATATGCTGTTCAAACCGGCACTGCTGACTTTGCCTACAGCAGATTAGGAAGCACTCAGACTGAGCTTTGCCAACTGAGCTTTGCATTTAAAACCAGCTAGGGTCAATCCACACAAAATAGTTGTGGGAAATGTTTTCTTCTCTCTTACTGCAATTAAAGCAAACACTAATGTCACCAGCATTCTCCCCTAAGTGCAGCATTACTAACCTCTGGGGAAGCATGGAAGGAAGGTGTGTGTATGTTCTCAAGTAATACAGCAACATTTTACATTGAAACAGCAAGAAGCACCAGAGTAGTCCTGCATCTAGCTCTAGCACAGTCACTATTAAACATTTCTAGATTAATACTAATTATTAACCACATCATATAAAAACAGCTGTCAAAAGAAAATACTTAAGTATTTCTACAGGCTGTCACCAAACTCAATCAAAGCATTCATCACATTAGAGCTAGAACACTAGCAAAAGAAAATTTAAAGCTATTTTAACACTGACAGTATTGTCAAAAAAAATCAACTTGAAATTTAGTCCCAATCTACCTGAATAATATTCAAAGGGGTTTATAGCATAAGCCATTTTATCGGGATGGTGGGAACAAAGGAAAAAACTAAGAAATCATGCAGGCACTATTCATACTTAAACAGCTACATGAAAAGTTTTTCTGTGCTCTTCTGAGAGCCAAAAAAAGGCAATGCTAAAGTGCTGTGAAAACAGAAGCAAAAGGCCACATAATGTAAAAGCATATCTATAAAGCATTCATAGATACGTATATACACACATACACACATATATAAAGCATTCAGTTAAATATAGCAGTGTTCATACTTCTGATAAACTTTACTAATAGGAATGATCCCCCACTCAATTTGGATTGAGTTGATCTTTTGTCATTAATCATACCTGACTTTTTTGCTGATGGTGCTAAGTTGCTTCCAGCACCTCCAGTGCCACCTCCTCCTGGACTGCCACCAACACCACCAGGGCCACCAGGAGAACCAGTTTTCTTGCTCAGGAGACTATTGAAGAAGTTAGCCAGGACTCCTTCAGATGTAGCTCCAGCTACAAGGAGAGGAAGGAAAAAAAAAATTGACAACACAAAACCAACACAGATTTTCTAAGTAAATCTTAGCATGTTAATTAATCTACATTAATTCAGCATGTGAATCAATCTAAATATGCATATTAAAGCAAGCAGGCAAAGCAGCTATTTTACTTCCCCAGCTGCATTTGTGCCCTCATAAGAAAAGGTACCTTTCATGTTGGGGTCAATTTTTTTTGACCCAGTAGGGATAGGTGTAACACTGGCAACGTTTGATGATACAGATCTATTTGGTGTCCTAGGAGATCCACCAGGAACTCTTGGTGAGGCATCCTATTGACATAAAAAAAACCCAACAAAGAATAAGCCCAAAAAGCAAAGTGTAAGCATATATGAAATTAAGCATTTTTTTAAAAAAATGGAACTGAAATGACACAGGATTAGATTTTGCTGACTGTGTACATGTTTTTTTCATGCTCATATAACATTCTTAAAACTACTAGCTTTAGTGCAACTAGAGCACTAGTGAAGCTTTTCATTTTACCCCAATAAGAAACTTGAAAATCCATGTTTCTCAGCAGGGCCTATGACAGTAATGAAAACTGCACCAATTAGATCACTAAGGAGCTACACCAAATTTCACAAAAAGACAACACATGCCACCAACACTGAGAAAAGGACTAAATGCAGCCCATGAGAAAAAACATTATTCATTACTTCAAGATATTAAGTCGTGTTTCCAGTCCATCTAAAGAGGTAAAGCTACCTTTATAAGATCACAGGCTTCCCATTTAAACTTGAGTCACTTTTTAGTTGTTTTATTTGTATTTTTAATGTAGATGATGTCATAGTTTTCATTTGTCCTTAATTTTATGCCAGAATCTTAATATTCCTAGAGGGATGGTGCCAAATTTAGGATACGAAACTCACCGAGGCAAATCCAGCCAACACAGTTTGCTCCTTGGCACACTCTTGGGACTGAAAGGGGAGTAAACTGACTGCTCAGGTGCATTCTAATATATGGAAAGGAAAGCCATGACATTTAGCTCTTGCTGTCAATACAAGGTGTCATGACGAGCTGTGAAGTGTCAATTTTAGGGCACTAGATGATGAGACATTAAATACTACATAGTTTAAAACAGTTAGGTCAAAGAATATTTGATAGTGCAGATAAAAGCAACCCTGTAAATATATGGATAATTTTCATGTGATGATATTTAAAATTTTTATTACTAACCACTGGCCTTCCTGCAGCAGTAGGTGGTTGCTTCGCCAACTGTGACTGCAAAAAACCAAACATACACATGAAGTGTTAGATGTTACAGTGACTAAGAATAAAACCTGAAATTTTTATCAGGAATTTTATTAAATGAAACACTGGCTGCTTCTTTTATGAACAGAAAATTACCTGCTGCTTCATAAGAAACACTTGGTCATCTTCCGCTACAATTTCTTTTTCATGAACAAACTGCAATACAAAAACATGAACATAATTTTGACTAAAAGAAAGAAAGGTATTTCCTTTTATATCTCCTGATGAGTATGACCAAAGCATTCAATAATGAAGCACATGTGTAAAATACCATGATGACTGCGTATCACATTTTCCATATTTAAGACTGCTGCCTCGTGATTCCATTTAAGGCTAAGTTAATTAGAAGTGAAATAGAGATACTGTTAACTCCTTTGACCTGTCAGGCAAAAAGCTTCAAATATATTTGTAGAAAGACCCACTAAGAAGTTCATTAAAGTGTTCAGTAAAAGAAGAATGAAGTAAATGGTAACAATGCACATTCAGGGGTCTGAGCATCAGTAAGAAATGTTCATGGATGCACACACTCTGCATCGTGCTCATGTCTCTGTGAATTTATCAAGGCCTCACCTTAATATTACTTTACAGTTACTATGGCAAACATGACTCTTCACCTGCATGGCTTTAGACAGATATATTAACTGGACACAGATCCCCATCCTATGCACCAAATTGCAAACACTCTCCTTCCAAATAAGCTCGTAAAAATTTTTGCCCAAACAAGCATAATAAATATCAATATCAAAGTTTATAATCCAGGTCTGAAGTTTATAAGCACGCAAAAAAAGGTACTGTCAGTTTTAGTTTCCTTGGCCACCTATTTAACACACTACTTGATTGTTCCCCCTAAAGATTGCAGACAGGACATAGTAGTAGTTTCCTCAGCTAAAATAATTCCTACTCGGAAATATGATGAGACACAAAATCTTAGCTTTGTCAGAAAAAAGCCCTAAAAATATTTGCCTTCAATAACTTCAGGGTGCATGTGGTCCGCTGGTTGCTGGCATTTTGTTCAACAACCTCATGTATGTTTACAGGTAGTTCTGTCAAAGCCTTTTGATAAATAGTACAAGAGAGAAAATATACTGAATATATGTAGAACCTGTTTTCACATATTTATTTTTCATTTTACACTGTCTCAAGCTTTCTGATTTTAAATACTACAAAAGAAAGAGAAAGCAAGTAAAAGCAACTATATGAACTTATAAGCAACTCAGAGCAAACTGGAAAGTTCTTAACAGTAACTCAACCTGATAAACAAGTAAATGACATTCAGGCTTTTCAATACCAAATATGTATTAAAAGCAAAACAAGCATACTTGTAGTCTTGAACAATGTAATAGTGGCAGAAGAAAAAAGTGCAAGCTGATGAAAAGCATTATACAGAACAAAAATACCATCAGGGTTTTTTTTTTTTTTTTTCTAATTAAAGAACTTTAAGAACAAAATAAGAAACCCCCTCACAGGGTTTATTGCACATAAGCTGGAAGCATAGTCTCAAAGAAGGAGAAAAAGTCAAAAAACTGACTGGCAAATGAATAACAAAGAAGTTGAATGCCAAAACATCTCCATTTACCTTTCTGACTGGTGGTTTTGTTATAATATCTTCAAAACTGTCTTCTGCTTTTAGTGTCTGGAAGTTCTCATGCAATATTCCTATCTTCTTGTCATTATCCCAACCTGCAGGACTAGAAAAAGGATTATTTGGCTTTAAATTCTATTGTTACTTCAGCTATTCTTCTATGCACTCCTGAACGGCACAGAACTGAAAGCCAGGAAAGTTGTCATAGCTCCCATTCTCCTGTGCCAGTGAGTCATTGATTAGTGTGAGTAGGTAGAGACTGATTCACCATAACAAAGAGAAAAATCTCTAGGTTTAACATTTCCCTTTGGGGCAGCAACTATTTGTAATCTTCATCCACTGGCACTCAAACTCCAACTCATGAGAATGCTAAAAGCATAAAACAAAAAAGGCTCTAAACACTACAGTATTGCACATAAATATTTTGCAGTCATATACACATAATAATGCAGATAACTTACATAAATACTGCATCTTTTTCCACAACAACAGCTGGAATATTGAAAGGAAATCCATACAACTTCTGGACTATATATTTGTACACTAAATCAATGTTTTTGTTTTCTTTTACTGAAGTGTAAATAAGTGCTGCCCCATCTGAATAAACCAGTTAAAGAAAACTTAGTTTAGTGGCTAGTAAGAGATACTAAAGTAAATTTTAAATTATTGAAAAAGGATCATCCACTTTGTAGAATTTAGAGAGGGAATACAAAACCAAATAGGTCAAATAACTTTCAATACTTAGTTTTTGAAATAAGCTTTAGGTAATTTAAATCAATCAATCTTATGCCATATCCTCATATCTGGTCATTATCCCACCCTGCAATACAGTCATGGCAACATTAACATTAGTAGCTTCAAAAATGCCAAAGATCTTCCACTTTCCCACCTGGGGTTTTTAGTTAGGGGAGAAAGTTCTTACATTGTACAACACTCTGCCTTTAAATGAAACAAATGCAAATGAATTGTGCTGTATATAAATTACTAAAAGACCAAAAGAGTGCTTAGTATTCTGGCATGGTTTGGTCTCAAATTAACACTTATGCACAGGATTAATAAAAGAGCAAATTTTACTTTGGGATTATAAAGATACCAACCCCCTAATTTATTTCTACATGTTTGCAATTCAAATTCTACAAGCAAGTTAAATAATGGGGTTCAGTTCCCATTCAGTGAAGTTTAGAACAGAATTTCAAGTTGTACATGGCATATAGAATCACAGAGGTTAATCCCTACTAATATCTTGTATTTTTCTTACATCCACAAGAGTTATTACAGTTACCCATCATTCCATTTTGAAAAATTAGGTCTTGGAAGCCCTTGGAAGGAAGTGCCATTTCAGCTGAGGTCTCTGGTTCTTGGACTAATTTTTCCACCTGTCAACTGCTCTCTGCAATGGCATTTAAACTTCCCTTCAGCACAGCACAAATGATGACACAATGTAGGCATGACACTGGCATCTAAAATCTAGATCTCAGCATCTCTACCTGACGAAACAACACTAAGCAGTATTTAATATACTTCATTTAAAAAAAAGAAATTTAAAAGTAATAAAAAGACAGAAAAAGCCTTTGTGCATTCTCTCTGTACCAATACAAGAAGGCAGTGGACCTTGCCTACAGCAATTCACACTTCTTTCCTTCCCTCATAACCTCATCCCGTGAATTACTGAACACAGAGGAGACTGCATATTTAGGACAAAAACAGTGACATGCCTTATGTGCACCTGGAGCAAGATCATACTTAAGTGAACTATCCTGTTGTTATTTTAGGGAGCTTGTCAGTTAAGATGTGCTGTTTTGCAAACTGACTCCTAATCAAGGTATTGGAGGCAAGTAAAGAAATTCATGGTAAGGGGACATGCCAGGGACTCTTGCATCTCTGTAAAAAAAAAATAAAACTGAAAAGTTTGATTCAACATTGCCTGTAGGGGTAGCTGAAGCAGACTGCCAGCTACAGTAAAGGAGTTGCATCCTACTCAGCTGCAGACTCAAATACTCTTTTAAGCTTGTCATAATTAATATGCAGATTTGAGTCATTATCATCTTTGTGATGCGTTAAAGGATACATTGTAAGCAAAACCGTCTGATATGTGACTGAATGAAGTCGAAGTGTTCATCTCTGTAGTCATGCTCTTTTTCCAGAACACTGATGGCATCACACTGTCAAAATAAACACAGAATTAATATACCAATTCCAGTCACTTGCTGAAATAGCAGTGCTGCTACACATCCAGTTCACAAGGGGAAAGGGAGATGGAGCGGGGTGGGGTAGTGCAAAGGCAAACAAAAACCTGCTAAGACAGTTTAGAAGCATAATTAAACCTTTTTATTTTTAATATATAACTTGATGTACATATACTGGGGCAGCACTAACTTGGGAGTTAAAGCGACTGGCATTTTTCATTCACTTCCCCTCCCCACTCCAATGCAATAACTCAAAGTCTGTGTTGAAAACTTACCCACTAAATGACATCACCATTTTTTACCCAATGTTTTTTTTTAACACACTGTGGTACTACAAGACAGTGTTTTTAATCCAGTTACTAACTAGCCCTTTGCAAAGGGAGGCAAAAGCAAGGAATGTGGAAGCAGAAAACGAAAAAAGGTGTGAGGAGAAGAATAACAGAGCTGTCAGGTGAGAAAGGGTGCTGCTCAAATGAGAGGGTTAGCCTTGCAGTGAAGGAACAGCATATGCATCAGAAGGTTTATGCCTTCACTGTGGGCCAGCAGAGGCTGCAGATGCAGTATGCTTACTGCCAATGAGAACTGAAGAGCCAAGGCAGAGAGAAAAACAACAAAAACAGTCACAGGAGAACCCCACCACTGTTTTCTTTAGATTAAGAATATGGTTACATATCTAACAGAAACCAAAAGAGATCACAAACACCCTAAGAACTGAGAAAAGTTAATAGAGCAGCACTTTACTAACTGTAACTCTCAAATAAGTTCATCTTCAGAAAAAAAAGATCCAAAATATTAAAAAAACTTATCAAAATACTGTTTTCAGACCAAGGAAACGGTGGAAATCAGGCGGAATTCTAGTTGCTTATTGACTAGCTGAATTCTGTGAGCAAACCCAGATCTGAGGTGTTTCAATTCCTTGAAATCCGGGAGAACTAAAGGAAAAGCTAATTCCAAAATAACATGCAATGAAGGGTTCCAGAAAATAACCAACCTTCAATATTAAACCAAGAATTCTACAACAAGCTATTCAGATTAACTTAATTACCACATGCTTCCCACCCCAAATCCACAATGGACAGAGTTGCTTACATTAAATATGCAAAAAACCTAAAACGTGAAACAAACCTTTGTACAAACTACTACTACTGGAATGCCTAAGTTACATGTTAGTGTATCTGCACCCAGGGGTAAAATCACACTGTCATCTTTGTCTTCCTGTAATGAAGTATTTCTTCTCTGTGGAGAAGCTGGAAAGTCCTCGCCTGGTTCTATATATTCCTGGAAGTCTCTTACCACTGAAAGTAAAAAAAGTTATATTAAAACATCAGCTACTTTATTATTTCAACAATGATTTCCACTGCCATTGATCTCTAGCACTGTTGATTGCATAGTACTTCTGCATCTTTTTGTTGAAAAAAAATGGAGCATGCACCCAGTGCTGACTAGTTGTTTGCTCTGTGCAGCACAAGAGATAACTAGAAAGTCTGAGATCTGTTGGATTTGCGTCCAGAAGACAATGATCAGATAAAACTCTCTATAAGGACAGCATGAAACTATTCTTATTTTATCACTGTGGAATCACTAGGCAGTTGCTATTAATGATTACTGTTTCCTAAAGGACATAAGTTTCCTTCTATTCTTCTTGGCAAAATTAATGGAACAGTTTGTCAGAATAAATAGAATTAAGCCTTAAGCATACTGCTTAGTGGCTACCATATACCAGGTTTTACCTACAAACCCTTTGTCCATTCTTCCCTCTTTGTACAGTGAATTATAGTAGTAATAAACAAGAATAGAATACACAAGTACTAGTTATTAACTAGCTTTATAATTAGTTAATAGCATTTAAAATACTTGGTATGCTTTTAAAATAGATCAGATAACTACTTTGAAATTTGGCACACAGGGTAAGTCAGAGCGTAACTTTCTATTTTCTAATTCTTGTTGTAACTCTCTTGTTATGTTCTGCTACATACACTCAAGTCTCTAATTACACAGTCACTTACAATTCCTGAAGTCAGGGATGCAACATGAGGCATAAAATGTCTGTATCTTTCACATCACATGTTCTGTTTCACACAGCAGAAAGGGGATTCTACCAAACCAAAGCACTGACTACCATTCCATGAGTAGCACATCCTGATTCAGCAGAAGGAGTCAGGCAGCAAGGCAGTTCAGCTGCAGCTTAACTACCCCCAGTACACTCCCACTCCTTTGTCCCAGTCTATGTTAACTTCAATAGACTCACTGAAGCCCTCCAAATTCATACCTCAAAAAGCATTTGTGGAATTAACAGAACAAGACTTATTTCAACACTCTAGAGGAAAAATTATATTAGGTCCAGATTATTCAATTTTTCTGCAGATCTCTGAGTTCACAATAACAAAAAGCACATGCACAGGTTATAATCTCTACTTGAATAGTCAAGTCCAGCTCTTGTTCAGGGACTGCTGCTACTTCAGCCTGGCCTGAGAGCTTGTGAGAGCCTCCCAAATTAATTGAATATGTTTTAAAACCAGAGTTGTCACCAAGATATGCCAGCCACTCAACAGAGTCTTTCCTGAACAGTATCCTGTCAGTTCTGGGATAATTGCATAAAATAAAAATCACACTACTCCAGTGCTACCAGTCCTCCAGTGGATTCCTAAAATTCCCACTGTATGATTGTAACATACTAATCTTTATACAAATACAGAAAACAGTGAAAAGGAGGACTGATTTACTACGCTACAGCTCAAAGACTGAAATACAATCTCAGGTGTTCCTTAGAGACACAGTTTCATTAGACACAGATTAATTCAGTGAAGAGGAAAGGCTATTGCAACCCTTCACACACAAGTGCTACATAACCCCTAATCCCTTTTCCACATGAGTTCTAGTCCTCGCAGGGTCTCGCTTTGAAAGGAGCTAAGTTGCTAGAACGGGAAGACAAACAACAGCATACCTCCAGAAAACTGCACACACAACCCCTCAGCAGATTTCAGCCCTGTGAGCAAGTTAAACCACCTCTCAGGAGCACTGAGCCTGGCACAAGGATAAAGTAGGACCATGTAGCCAAAGTCAGGCAAGCAAGACTCCTCCCTGTTCCTTTTGGCAGCATCAAGCTCCTGCCCGCCTAGCAACGCATGAAGCCACCTCACAGGACAATCAAAACAAAAAACAGCGTTCAGTCACATCTGGATTGTGTCCAGGGCTTTTGTTATACCCAGTGTGCAGACTCAATATCTGTAAGAATTAGACCAGATGATAAAAGAACAGACAAAACTAAATGAGCAGCATTTTTTCTTGACTCATTGCTTACGGTTTCTGGATTTTGTAGTGTTTCACTATTCTGTTCACTCAAGTCAGTAAAGAAGCAAAACTATCAGCTACACATTTTTGATAACAGAGATTGCATCCTTACTGCTTTCATCCAGCAAAATCCTATCCTGAAACTGCGTGTCAGGATGTTTAATGCACGCGCACACACACACAAACACACACACACACACACACACACACAGACACACACACACAGACTTCACTCCCAAAAACCAAAACAAAAACCACATCCAAATGAGCTCAGCTCCTCCCTCTCAAACAAGTTCTTTTCAAGGATACTTCCCTTAGAAGAACTTCTCTCTTACAAGGTGAAACAAAACAACCTTCTCCACTCCTCCCCATTCCAAAGTATCTACACCTGCTGCCTTACAGTTCACTTTAGCACAACACAGCTACAACCTACATTTCTAAAATAGCTATTCAGCAATCTGGCAACTCAGATGCTTAAGAACATACCAGCTACAGAGTGACATCAGACTTACAAAGTCTAATCATACTGTTTGATCTTAACACACATCTTTCTCAAATGCTCTTCCTTGTAGTAACTCACAGAGATGAATGGGAAAGACTCATGTTTTATTACCCCAAGTGAAATACTGTGGATGCCCAAAAGTAATATGGAGCCATAATGTTAGCAAGTTCAGTCAGATAGTTACAGGAATCCTGCAAGATCTTTGTGTTCTGCAAGTTTAAAACTAAAAAGAGAAGACACTGACAGAGCTATATTCTATCCTTGCCAAAACAAACATATAGTTGTCTTAATGTCAATAACAGTTCAGATAAAAATCTTCAAGTAGAAAGTGCCCAGACTTGGCCATGTTGTCATGAACCCTCTCAACATTTACACTTTTGGCAGGCACAGAACAGGTCCCAGATTCTCTGAGTATGTACAGGAACCATTATGAAGCTGATGTAGTGACCTGCCTTTTAGATAAATAAATAAAATGAAAAATTGAAAGCTTAAGGATTTTTTTTTTATTGGGAGAATGTCTTCTAGAAAAGTATTTAAAATGCAAGATCGTAATTTCAGCTGTGTTCATTCTGAAAGCTTTTTCTCCCTAAACTGTTATTCTGTTAGAAAGAAGTATTAATATTGTTCATATAGCTACTTGAGACTTATCAGAAGCTTGGCTTCCTTGATAACTCTTAATTTTAAGTAATATTTTCAAAGAATGAAAAAGACTGCAATGGAGAGATTAAATGGTGCAGAAAGCATTAAGCATATTTAAATGGATTCCTGTGTATTTGCAGAATACTCACACTTTTGTTCCATTTCTTTCATTTCTTCAGGAGGAATTTTTAACTTGTCAATATGTTCTCTTACAACACTTGCCCATTTTTGTAAAGAATCCAATGCAGTCCAAGGTCTAGACATGTCTACTACCAACATAATTAGAGTGTCCTTTAGAGAGCTTGCCTCCATTGCAAATTTAAGAAGACCTTTGTGATACAGGTCACCATCCAAAATCCATACATTACATCTTGTTTGGTCTACAAAGAAAGGAAAAACATTTAATGAGATTTACTTGAAACACACCGCTACATAATGGCTATTAAATCTTCTTTAGACATGTAGAATACAAGGAAGAAAGCAGATGACATGTTTTATCAGTCAATTGAACATACATAACAACACAGCAAACTGCAGCTTGTGGAGACAAGCTCCTCCTCTTCCAAACCCTGATGTTTAATGGCTGATAACTGAAGATCTTAAATACATCATCTGAAAGGGAGAATCCAGAGACAGCAGTCAACATTTCCAAAATAGTTGTTCACCATTTTAGAGAGGAAAAATGTTTTCAAGATGCAACTTAAAAGAGCAGAACTGGGTGAACTTAGTCATCCCTTCTCAGCCCTTGGTCTGTTCAACTCTCAAGGGCTGCCATCTCCCCTTCAGAACTCCAATGTGATATGCCTAGATAACTCTTAAAAGTACAGAATGTACCTTGGTCATTCAAAAAAACCAAAGAACTGCAAGTTTTTAATGATCAAGATGTACTTATTCATCCAATCTGCAAAAGGGCAATCACCATACAAATAGACAATCCCACTGCTTTCTTTTCCTCAAAAATACACCATACTCTAATATTCACAGACATTTCTGCAGTTAAAGAGGAGCTGTTGATACAAAATTAAGGAGCTTAATATAATTACATTTTGCCTTCAGGTAAGTTTTTATCACTTGTTACATAAGTTTGACTGAGATCAAACTCCCAATTCTCTTAACCCTGGTTTCAAGTCATCTTTGACACCAATAGCCAGGCATGAAAGTTAGGGAAGCAGATAATTTACTTAGAAAAAAAAAGAGGCCAACTTCTTCTGGTTCACTTCCTATACTATTTGTTCTTATAGTACAGACAAGAATTCCCGTTTTTCCTCAAAGCTTCCAGTATATCCTTATTCACAGCCTTAAATTGCAGGTATTTGGATCTTAAACAAGATCTGAAACATACTTGGTACTTTCTAACCATGCCTTCACCCAAATTTTTGGGTTTTCTTGTTGTTTGTTTTTTAAGTCTCCTTAAAAAATCCTGCACATTTTCCTACCCTTCAATCCATGACAGTAGTCCTGCAGATCCTGTGCCACCAAGACAGAGGTTTCTCTGTAGGTTTAGGGTAACTACTTGCTACAGTAATTGAAATGGAAGAATAGGAGCCTGGGCACCTTTTCCTCTAGGCCTGAGAAATGTACACCCACTCAGAATGCTGCAGCTAAGTCTGCTTCCCTTGTGTTTTCTTTTCAGCCTTTTCTTTTGACAGGGTCCTCTCCTCCTCTACCACTTCAGTGGCCATTCATGGCCTCTACTAAGGCAATCACAGTTACAAACTTCCTTACCATACAAATCACTTCTGGCCTAGGCTGGACTCCTTCAAACGATAACGAAAGAAAAACATCCTAAATGTCACACTACTGAACCACTGCTTTCAAATTGGTTTAAGATACTGTTAGATATACAAACTTACCATCTCGATCTTCATCATGCACATTTAAATACAAATACTCCATTCCTCTTCCTTTTTTGTATTCCTCTATTCCTTGAATTTTTCCTATTAAGCTAGTTTTACCTGCTCCATCTTCACCTGGAGAGACAGAAGGAAGATAGCACTCAATCTTAAATCACAGTTACATATTAAAAACCACCTGGGGCAATAAAAGAACCACACCCTTAACAGGGTGACTGACCTCACTGAAGTTTTGAAGTATAGCAGGTTTTGCCCAACTCATCCATCTATCCTAAGTGCATGTCTCAGCTTCAAATCTTATTTCTAGTTACTGATGAATGCAATTATGCTAACTGTCCTATCTGAAATAGGCTCTTACACTTATCTTTAAAAAGCTATGGTAAGGAGTAGTTAAACACCTCAAACAATTTCAGGCTTTCAACTGCAATCAAAGTAGTAACAAAGATTTTCTAAAGTAGTTTCTAAGCTCCTCTTGCCATCAGAAGAACATGATTTAGAACTCCCTCATATCAAACAGCACACACCACCAAGCTGAGTAAGGCAAATCTGTTTCCTTAGCTTTTATGGGTTGGTTTCTTTGAATATTTTCTCTGTTACAGTCTAAAGAAACCTTAAAAACGGGTGACAAACAGTACACCTGTGTGCATTTGGGTAGCACAGAGGGGCAACCCAGATCCATTCACTCCTATTCTCTCCCCTCTGAAGGGAGCTGAGGTAACCAGTGAACTTTACAGCACATGCACAATGTAAACACCTCAACTACTGCCAGAGACTCTTCTTGAAAAACCTTATTTCTAGTCCTACATCCCAGACTCAGAAAACTTCATATGCACTTTTTCCAGTTGGAAAGAGTAATCAAGCTGAATTTGGACACAAAGCAGGGGTTTGCCACTCTAATTTGCAGTATGGTGAGTGTGTAACAATTAGACATTAGAAAGTTCCTGAAACTTCCTCACGGGTTATAAAATTAAGATTAATCCCAGGTGCCTGAGAGGCACCTTATCAGTTTTATGCCAAACACAACATTTTTTTCCCAAGTCTCTCCTGTACAGAGAGAGTATAAACACTCACTTCTAACCACATAACAGAGGAAAGTTCAAGGGCAGTAATTTTCACTGCTAAACATAACTATGTTTTCCCTTTACAGGGAATGGACCATGATCTTATAGACAATACTATGGCTACCTTAAAAACACTACAGATGTAACCACTGGAAAGAGCAGAAGAAGGTGGCTTATTTTGATTTTGCTCAACATGTAATTCCTAAGACTAGCACGTGAAATCTTCAATTTAGAGGTAAGCTTTCTTTTCATATTTTACTAACAGTCTAGAAAACATAAGACTGCTTACTTTAAAGAGTCCAGGGGATTTTACTCAATCAAATGAAAAGGCTATTTTAAATAAAATATATTTTTATAAATAGAAAAAAAAAAGAGAAAGAAGAACTGAAATCTAAAGTTCAGTTTAGATAAGTTAAATGAAAAATTAAGTTGTTTCACTTTAACTTTTTCATAATTTAAGAATTCATTTGTGAGATTCTTAACTGTATTATATAGATCAAGATGTACTTGAGCAAACAATTACAGCTAGTTTAATAACCATTGAAAAGCACTGCCATTTTCTAGTCACACATCAAGCTTTTCCTCTTCTTGTAAGAATATTCTTTTAAATAAAAATGTTGATGAAGTGAGGAGTTCAAGCTACATCCCCAGAGATCAGTTACAATTCGTCCTCTGCCCTCACCCAAGTACTTATCCAAGCTTCTTAAAACTGTCATCTAAAAACAACTGGAAATATTCTATTAGCCGCTGCTCTGACATGTTATGAATCTACTTTAACTTTTGCCAACAATGTCTGTATGATTCATTGTGCTATTTTACCTTTTTGAACAGGCAACTTGAATTAATTTGTGCCAGCAGAAGGCTCAACAGGTAAAACAAAATACCCTTTATTATTCCTTTTAATGAGGGGTTGCAGTTAACAGCTTTCCTAGTTTCTCAGAACACCTGACTCCCAGATAAGTTCTCTTGCATGCTAGTTTGTTTCACACAGGTGGTAACAAAGATTCCAGCTTGCTTGCATTGGGAAAATGTAGTATCTTCTACAAAGCCTATCTGCCAGTTCTTAACAAAAGTAGCTGCAACAAGTGTAAAAAACATCTGCGGTTATGAAAAGTTCTACACCTGGCAAAAGGTCGACTTAAGCAATCTCAACTAAAACATGCTTATACAGAGGCTAATATCTATGCAATTACTGTTTGAAAGTGCTCATTGTAAACAATACAGGCAAATTTGAAATGTACATCCCAAGAGCCCCTTACTTATCATGGCTCTGTGTTATGTCATTTCCTCTCCACCCTCATGTTTCCAAATGTCTGAAGGAAATTGGAGTTCAATATTGTTAATACCTTACAGCAAAAAAAGAGTTGGAATTTTATTTCATCTCCTAGACTGAAAGAAATTTTATCAGCACAGCGTAAGTTGATTATGTTTATTGAACATAAAACTAGTTCCTCTGGACATATCCACACACAGTAATTTCCGCCTTCCATCACAGAGTTACCTAAATTTAATCTGTTCCATGAAGAGGACTGTCTACTCCCTCCTCATTATCAAATATCCACCCATTTCAGAACACCAAGGTCAGGTAGATGGATCACTAATGCACATAACAGTATTGTACAAGTCACTGCATGCAGAGAGCAGTGCTCATCTTTCACTAGAAAGCCAGAATGATGCATTAGTGAAATCTGAAGGGATTGGTACTACTTGCATTAATTACTCAGGTAAATGAAGAGAATAGTGAAGTTTACAGGGGATATAAGAGAAACCAGAAGATCTGTGGAGAAAAGGGTTAGAAGCAACACTGACAAGTGGTCCAAAACAAGTCAGCAATGCATAAACCAACAAGTTTACAGACAGGATGACCTACCTGCAAGGGTGCAAGACAGTTGCCTACCCAAATGTGCCCTATTCCATAGGAGATCCAGAGTTCTTGACATATTTAAGCCAAATTAGAGTCAATAATTTTTCAATGTTACTGCAAAAGCTGTCAGAAAAGAAAGCCAGGACCACTGTACATGACAAAGACTTCTTACTTTTCGCCCAAACAATTGATCATAAAGAGTGAGGAAAAGATAACTGTCTTGGCCAAGAGAACACAGAATCAGAATAGAATGTTTTGCGTTGAAAGGAAACCCCACACTAGTCTAACCCAACATACTAAGAATTGAGGTTTCATCTGCCTCTACTTTCTATGTTTAGCACGTTGAATATACCTTTCAAAATTGTGAAAACTGCAAATGTATTTGCATCCTTGTTACTAGTTTATTTTTTTCCAACCTGAAGACTTCAATATAAAACACTTGAAAAGTCAACACACTTTGAGTACACCGAGTTATGCTAGGAAAGAGCAGCAGTAGGATTTTGCTTTGTAGCTGCCCTTCAGCAAGAATATCAAAATACAAATCAATCTTAAACCAGTGCTTTTCTAAAACTCCTAAGCAGTTATTAGAAATCTCATTATCAAATTAGTTCTAAGTTTATGCAATGCTAACTTTTAAGACTTCTCAAAACTCAAACATTTTACAGTAATGTCTTTAGTGTGTACAGAAGGTTCTCTCCCCTGGAGGAGGGGGAAACACTTGTGAGGAAATGAAAGTCTATTAGCTATTTGAGGTTTGATGGATAATGTACAGCATAATAACACAACTAGCATTAAGTACTATCAGGGACATATATGAGAGTATATGTGCTTTGAAAAACAATCTCAGTAAGAATACATATATACACATATACTATATGGCACTTGAAATTACAAACCCTAACACATTTAAGCTATTTATCTTTTTTTTGTTGTCTCTGGATATCTCTAAAATATCTGAAAAAGTAATGCTGCTTAGTTTCAGACAAAAACAAAATATCATATTCCCAAGGTTTAAACATCAGTGCGTACTAATATTATGAAAGAGAAAGCTCTTTTAAAGTGCTACTGAAGAAATACATAAAACAGAGCCTTATGTACCTTCAAGAAGAGTTATCATCATCCTCCACTTCATTTCAAAATTTTAAGATGGAAAATCCTCTGGCTTCTTTATTTCTAACTGTGGGGTTATTAAATTAATGACTACCTTCAGTACATAAACTCACAGAGCAAAACATTTCTGACACACAATTTTCATTTGTAATTCGATGTATTTTCAAGGTAGAATAAAAATCAGGTAGATTTTCCATCCTTCTTTTGCAAATAACATAAAAGCTTGTGCTTTTCCAGAGTAAATACTAAAGAATTTTAATTGCCTATTGCATCAAACTGCACTCACACATTAATACCAGAGTGAAGAAACAGAAGCAATGCCTCTACCAAGCAGTGCTATCCACCAAAGCTAAACACAAGTAAAAGAGAAACAACAGATTTAATTTTGCAGAGAAGTCAGGCTAGGAAGCAGCTGAAACAAAGCCAACCCAGTCTGCTTACGCACAGTATTTCACCATCTTGTTAACAAAATGGGAAGTCAACAAAACCAAAGACGTTACATTTTTATGCCCACACTTCTACTTCCCTCTGAATTTGGGGTTGTCAAAACTCCTCTGTCCAAGGTGCTGCTCTGTCTACAAAACAGAGCTTGACAACATCCTCCTTGTAGCTGCCCTCAAACATATAGGAAATGGTAGTAATACAAACCCTTCCCAGCCTCCTCTGTTCTCACTACTCCAGGCAAAACTGCATGTTTACTGAGCAGAAAATGAAGTATCACTAAACGTTCTGCTACAATCCAGAATTGAGCAGAATGGTCACCCACAGAGAGGAAGGATGGGCAATGAGGTGAATGAATTGCCTTCTGTGAGTGCAGGCAAGCAGGCACTTATGTGGGTACTGCTACACAAACTGTTCAGCCATAAACTACCACATTAGAGAGAACTTAGGCTCTATTAGAGACCTTCTTCAAACTTTCCATCTCACATTTTAAAATTCAGAATATTTACTACTTCTGCTATTTCTACATTTCTTTCAGTTTAGAAAATTAAAACTGAAGTAGATTTTCACTTGTAAAAGAAGATATTCATAACTTCTCACAGAAGTCTGTACTTGAAAGAGTAATCAGTGTGCTATCCCCAGGACAGACATGAGCTTTGACTTTCTATTTAAATTCTTTTTCCATTGTAAAGTTCCAGTGTGATTAAAATATGTCAAGGCAAAGAAGCAAGAAGTGAACATTTCTTTTGTGTCATCAGTATTGATGGTCTGCTCCTCTTCGATCCAGGACTTTGATTTATTTTTTTTCAACAGCTCTTTGAAAAACTCTGGATGCACTTAATTGTTTGTAATCTATAATCCTACCTTGATGGGAGTTTGTTTGCATTTTAAACCCCTCAATTAAAATTCAGCCTGATATGAGAATTATACAACTCATCTCTAAAAAACCCCAAACAAGTTCAAACAAGGCCAAACAAAACTAGAAATGGTCCCAATTAACACCTTCTGCACATCCCACACCCTCAAGCATATTTTTGTGAATTAGTTTTAAACTTTTTACAATGCAAAAGACAGCTTCTGGGCAGAATGATTTAGAACATCTAATACCCGTAACATAAAATATTGAGTATTTTTATTAATAGAAAAACATCCATCTTCCTTAAATATGATAGAACAAAGCCATCAAGTCTAAAGATGAGTTATTGAGTGGGGCCAAGAGGCCATCCCAGAATACCAGAGCAATCACTATCCTACACCATGTGGAATGACTGAATCCTGATACAGTGGTCTTCTTCCCTACTAGAACCAAGCACATGTGTACTACAGCTACTTTCAAGATAAAATACTTCTCACAAGCTAATAACTGCCTTTTCTACAGCTGCATATTCTGGACTAATTGAAGAATGGCTTTTGAAGAATGAGACCAAAATAATCAGAGTAAGCCAAATTTAGTTTGCTTTCAAAGAACTGAAGAACAAAATTAACGATGCTGATGAGATCCTTCTCTCAATCTCTCAAAACATGGAAGTTCACAATAAGTAGGTCATATCAAGCCTTCATATAACTTGCCACTAAATTATCATTTACTCATTGGATAAATATTTTCTCCTCCTCCCAGTTTGTTTTACTCTGCCAGGTAAATCTTTCTCCTCACATACCATTCATTTGGTATCTTTGTGGCACTGAAAAATTATATAACTTTTCTGAGAAGCACCTTAATTGCACTTCTGTATTTCAACATGATAGAAAGCAGATCACAGATAACTCTTCCAACATGTCTTTTGCCAAGTCCTGCACCAGGAGAATACATAGCCTGACTATGGAAACAAGTACAGCAGTAACAGTGTTACTTATGCTTGGAGAGATCCACAGTCAAAAAGCCAAATATTGCAGAGAATTCTACAGTGAATATGAACAGCATCCATCTCTAATACAAGCCTTCTCTTTTAACACCACAGAAGTCATCTAGTGTATTTTACCCAGGTTCACTATCAAAATAGAACAATCAATCCTATGTTACTATCCAAGGGACACCTTTATAGGTACTCCTGCTACTAACCTGCCTGGCAAACACAAAAGTACAATTCTTTTCACTGTTCATCACCTTTGGAGCTATTTCAGAGATAGATCCAGTAACCAGCAGCACCTCTAACAATGATGAGACAAACTACAATAAATGCAATTCAAGAATTTCAGAACTTCCCATGCTGTTCCAAGTGAGTTTAACTACTCAGTATGTGTGTAATTCTGGCTTTATGGAAGGGTATTATAGGAGGAAGGTACTATTTAATTCTAAAAAATGTATCTATAAAACAAGCAATTAGAATTTTATCTAGGTCAATGTCCCATCAAAACAATTGACACTGTAGGAGTATAACTCTGCTGACTGAAACAAAACTTGACTACATTCGGAAGGCTTTCATCACCAGCAGGAGGTGAATAAGTTGCTATACGAGGAGGAAAAGAAGCTCTCTGACTTAACTTCTACAGTACTGTGGAATTAAGAAACATTTGAGATTAACACTATATACAGCATGAATAAGCAGTATTTAATCAGTTATGCTTGATGAACTGATCACAGTGAAACTTTCAGCTGTTTGAATAGGAAAAAATGAAATGGAGAAGTAATTTTTATAGTGCTGAGTACAAATCTAAGTAAGCACATTTTATATACTCTCATGACAATTTGCTGTATTGGAACTTAGGAAGTTAACTATATTTCATAGGTCCACTAAGAGAAAGAGCTCAAAGATTCAAACAAACAGGCCTGGCCCTGCTGGAGTAAAGAGGAAATGTGGACACAAGCCAGTAGAACTCTCACTGCCCACTAAACTCAAAGCCTTTATCATCAAGTGGAGTAAAATGCATAAAGAAAACCAAAATGCTAGTGATTCAGTAAAAGCCTAAGTGTGCAACACAGACACATAGAGTCAGGTGTACAGGTGTCACTGGATGGTTTGAAATTGTTAGAACTGTAGGCAAAGAATATACTGTGCTCGAGAGACAGAGGAACATGAAATACAAAGCCAGACAGAAAGCAACCATTCAATTCACTTGCCAGCTGGGAGCCTGTTTTCTGGTGCCTCCTGGAATGACTTTGAACATCACTGCTTGAATGTATGCTGTAGTTTACTGGACAAATGACTAGTTCAGGTCTCTGAATCCAAGTCTCCACACATTCTATAGCACTATGGATTCCATCCGTAATCTGCAATGGTGACTGGTCAGCTGCTCCCTCTACTCCACTTGCTGTTTAAGATACATCAGAAAAGGAATGAGCAAGAGAGCTCCCAGCTATAAGCATCAGCTTTCTCATCACACTCAACAAAAAGCATCTCAAGCAATCAACTACCTTTATTACACAAGTGAGCAGAAGAGACAGTCCAGCAGGAAAAAAAAGAGAGAAAAAAAAGGGAGAAAGAGGAACAAAAATACGTTTTCTTGGTTATCTGCAAGAAGTAGGTAGAAATGTCAATGACAGCACTCAATTTCCTTAAGAAGATAGGGACATCTTATATTTTCTGCTGGTATGCTTTGCTAAATGAGGTAGCTACGGTCACTATGACAGAACTGCCTAGGAATCAGAGCATAAGCGACTTACAGAAAGTTTAGAAAAGCTTGCATTTTTATTATTTGTTCATACAAGAACAGAAAAATGCTTTCATGCTACATATGGTGCCAATAAATTTAAAGTCTTCACAGAAAAAGTTATTGAAAAATTGTCTGCAAGTGAAAAAATTTTCAAGAAGTATAACTGTAAGTTAATTAATATTTGGCTGATTTTGAGAAAAGGATTACCAATATTATATGTTAACCTTCACTTCACAAAACTATGTGCCATATGTACAGATTAACATTTGGCATTCCAGGTTCCTTTAGTTATTGCTGTGATACCTTGAACTGCTTCCCAGGTTCTTAAAAATTAGATGTTAACATAGGTAAAAACAAATACTGAAATAGCAGAATTAGCATGCCAGACACAGCCAGGTTCCCAGAACAACTAGGCATACAAGCATATGCACTGTTTGAAAAATATAAATGCTGTAGGCAAATTAGAAAACCTGTCCTAGCAAACAAAAGAGCACTACGTGGTGGGTTTTTCTGGTTGGCTTTTCAGGGTGGGGGAGTGGGATGTTGGAAGCTTAGGGAATTTTTTTAAAATGCAGATTGCAATGAAAACAAGCACTCATTTGTTACCATATATCATGTTTCAGCTAGTAAATTTTGACCAATATAACTGTTTATACAGCAAATATTTGCCTGCCACAAAATGCATGAAGACCATCAAGACTTTGGTCAGCTTTACAACTTCTGCTTAAAACTTGAAAGCATAATGAAACTGAAAATAATCATGGCAAGAAGTTATCTGTATTAATAATGAAAGTTAGTACAAAACTATCTAAAGGAACAAAGCTTGAACACAGAAGAAATGTGATATAACAGAGAAGCTGCAAACACACAGCTCAAGAACCCAAACAGACAGAACTTCACATACTGACTCTGTCCAATACGGAATACCTAAGACCTCTCCTTTTTCTGTGCCACTGTGCTTCAGGAGCATCATCATGACTTGCAAATGAACAACAAAGGCCAGTTATTCTCACAGACAACACGGCCATGGTCTTCACTGGCCAGTCCTCAGATCTGATGCTCTTTTTCCTAAACACATGCCAAGCTTTTTTCTTCCGCCCTTGGACCAAGGGCTTCTAGAAAACAAAATTTCTAAGCAAGATTCAAAATTTCTTCTACAAACCTGCACATCTTTTAAAAAATGCATCAGTCGAAAAAAGGGGGACATTAAGTCATTCTATAAGCTCTACATAAATGGTAAAAAAGAAAATTTCTACATAACAGGTTGAATATCACAAACTAAATGAGCTTTTGGAAACATTCTGTGGGGTCTGCTCTAGCTCTGAAGAAAGCAGTCTCCAGTTATGGAGTACTAAGGATTACCCTGACTATGAAGAGAGAGGTAAAACGAAGAGTGTAAACTTATTTACAGGGATCACAGCTTGAGGAACAATCTTCCAACTTCAGAAAGGACAGTCATCCAATTTAGGTTCAAAGTATTACATCAAAAGCTGTCAATCATTATGAAATCTTTTCTTTCTTTAATATCACTGGAACTTTCAATTTCGATATCTTAATTATGTAACACAAATAGTAACAAATTGAAGGGAAGTAAGGCTTGTAACAGCTTCACTAGACCATGCTCTGGTCCTTGCACAGTCATCTCCTCAGTCAGTTTTAAGTCACCACTCAGCTTATCAAAACAGGAAGAAAAGGATCACAGTGATTGCTTTGGGATTACGGAGGGAAAAAAACACTTAACTTGAAAAACCTCAAGAGAGTATAAACCACAAGACTACGCAGAATTAGACTGTGCAGAGAGTCTGCACAAATATCTCTACCGAGTTTTAACCACATTTCCAAATATTAACACACAGTTCTTTCTGGGGACAGGGAGGCTGGCAAAAGACTGGAAGAAGCAGCTAGTTAAAAATCCATCCACTTGGATTTCTTATGTTGTCTACTCATAAGAGTATTTAATAGTCTTTCAGGGAAAAAAAAAAAAGCAGCAAAGCAACAAAACCCAAAAAGCCTCCTCCTAATAATAATAGCAATAATATATTCATACACACACAAATACGATGCTTGGGAGCATCAATTTCTTCTCCCCCCGCCCCCGAAGTTTTTAATTTTGACGTGTCATTTTTCTTCTTCCCCTCAACAGTGAAGGGCAGACGGGTCTCTCCTTACCGCCCTATCAAAGTCCCATTTCCCGGCCAGGTTGGACTAAGGCACTGGGTGGGGATCAGCGGGCAGGAGGCAGCGATGCGGCCGCACCACTGGCTGATGCTGCGGCTGCCGCCACGCCGGGCGCGAGTGGGCAGGGCAGAGCCGGCCCCGCCAGCACGCCCATACGGCCTCCCCGCCCTCCGGCCCACGGGCAGCACCGTCACTGGCTCGGCAGGGCCGCGGAAGCAGGTTTTGTGTCCGCATGACACCCCGCAGGGACCGGCGGGGCAGCCCCGCGGGCTCGGAGGCGGCAGTCGCAGGACCCGCACGCAGCCCCCGGGCAGCGCTCACGGGGGAGAGACAATAACAGCGCCCCATCCCAGCCACCCAAACCTACGGAACCGGGGCGGGGGAAGGACGGCAGGGTATTATGGCGGGGTGCCTACCATAGAGGGGCGTATCTAAAGCAGCTCTGGATAGTGCATACCCAGAATGAAGCCGAGCCATGTAAGGGAAGCAGCGAGAGGGTTAAGACAGCACCTTGCCACCCATCACCGCCCCCACCCGTGGGGCGCTAAACAAGGGAAGCTCCAGGCGCCCCAGGCAGGGCTCGGGAGCCAGCCTGTGTGCGGCAGGGCT
>VXBX01000774.1:1052919-1070651 GCA_013400415.1 Scytalopus superciliaris | reverse complement strand
CGGGGGCGGGCATGGCCGTGGGGATGGGGACGGGGATGGGGATGGGAACGGGAGCGGGAGCGGCCCCGCCGGGAGGTGTTCCCGGGGCTGGGAGCTGTGCCCTTCGCTCCCCGGGCAGCCCCGGCCCCGCGTCCGAGAGAAGTAAGTGCGGCCGGGGGCAAAGGCGTGCTTTTGGGACTTTGGATGGACGCTCTTTGGCCATCCCCCCCGAGAGGGCTCCGTGCCTGAGCTCCCCTCTCCGGTGCGGATTCAGGCTTGGGAAAGGATGGCTCGCACCGGCACCGCTTTCGCAGTCCGGTCCCTCTGCCTGTCCCTTGCGGCGCGGGGTGTTTGGGAGGGCAGCTCGAGTTCCCTGAAAGTTTAACGGGTGAGCTTTGTGCCTTCGGGGGCACTCAGGGGAAACCCGAGGCACGGCACGGTTCCTTGGGTCCCTCCCTCCCACACAGAGGGTGCCCATCCATCCCAGCGCCCTTGGACATGCAGGAGGGCACTGGCTCTATTAGCCACTTAGGTGTGCCAGCAGCTTGTCATTAACTTCGCTCCTGCCGCTGTTTTAATTTTATTTTTCCTAGAAGACACTGTTTTTTAAGTAGTATTTTGAAACAGGAAAAAAAAAATATCCCTTGTTCTCAGCCATACATTTCTCTCAATGGCTTTGTGTTGCAAACATTCCTTCCGTGGATCCTTTCATAGTTTTAGTAGAGACCGGGTGTTGCAACTTGTAGGTCACCATTCACGTAAGTATATTTCCTTCCCCAGGTATAGAACAGGCGAAACGACAGTAGCCATGTGTTGAATTACAAGCACTTGTAGCAAATGCACAGCTATTACTCGGGACTGTTTTGCTGTGGATAGAGCACAGGTAGGGTAAGCTGGCAACATTCTGGTGGAGGTGCGTCATCCCATAAAGGGCGACCAGTAAACAGAGGAATGCTGCTGGAAAGCACCCAGGGAAGGACACTCACTGCAGGGCCCTGCGAGGCTTCCTCATGGCCTGCTGTGAACTGCCTTCCTCTCTTACCTCTGGGTTTCATCACTGTGGGGTCGACTGATTTAAATCACCAGAACAGCAGAAAAGCGATTACTGAAATGGCTGAATACCATTTCTAATTTAGAGAGGTGAAATCATCTTCTGGAAAGTGTTTGACGGGTGACAGAGCCAGAAAAAAGGGTGGGGAACAGGACTTGACCAGAGAGAAAGGAGAGAAGGAAGGCGGGGTTCGAATTTGGGAGTCAGTGGGATGGGAATGCCTTTCCATTAACAGTAAACAGTTATGGTCAGCTCAGCTGCAGGTCAAGGTGTGGTTCTAAGAGAAAGGGAAAAACAAAGAACACCAACAGATTCTAGAATACATTTCCTGATGGAAACAATTTCTATGAGACCAAACTTTAGCAACCTGCTTCAATCAAAAGGGAAAACATTGGTTTTAGCATTTAGATTTGAGAGATGGATTCCTATTTATTCTGGTGTGCGGTGTTCAGATTTTTGTGAAACTTTACTAAATAATGGAAAATCACTGATTTTAACACCTCAAATGCAAAGGCACTGAATATAATGAATCTTAAACTACTTCATGTTGCTTGTTATTTTTAATTATGTTCCTTATTATGTTGTTCATGTGTGAAGTATATTCAATTGAGATATGTAAATGTTATTCCATGAGGACTTTTTTGGAACTACAGTGTGTATGACAGAATTAATATTTAAATATGTGAAGTAGTAAAAGAATGATAATAAGAGCATGTTGATTTGTGCTGAGTAAGGAACACACTGATTTTGAGAAAACATGGTGCAATTTTCCTGCTCTTCTGCTTTTATAGAGGCTAATGTTGCTTACTGGAAAAAAAATAACCTGGTGGTTATAAATCTGCCAAAGATTGTTCACAGTGACAGACCACCTCTTTTCTTTCTCCCCTCCTCCTTCCTCTGACATCCATTCATTCTGGAGGCTTTTTAAGGTGGCTTTCACTGCCTCATCCTCTTTTAATGGAGGCTTTCGCTGTGTATCTGTGAAAGACGTGTACATTAAAATTCTCCGGGGATTCACTCACCAGATTGTCACAGTTTTGATGATGGTTGTGGGGTGTGTTTTCCACCTTTAGCAGAAGCCATCCCTCACTCCTATTCTGCCTCCTCTCCATTTTATTTCTGTCTCGGGAGCTGCAGAGGAGAGAGTGAAAATGGAAATGCTTGGTCATCATACTCTCAGGTTAGGTTTCAAAAAAATCAGGATGGAAGCAAAAATGGTGAGGGAATCGAGCCTTCTTCAACTGCAGTGTGCTGATACAGTATCTCCATTAAATTATTCATGGAGTTAGCTGTACAGCATGATAGGAAGAGGAAATTTCGGAAAAGCAGTAATGAAGCAACCGTGAAAAAGGTGGGGGAGGGGGAATCAATAAGACATTCTTTCCTTTCCTGCCTTGTGAAATAAGTTTTTATCTGGCAAAATGATCTTTTGAATGTGTGGGGAAAATAATTCCATGCAGTGTTTTCCAAAATTTAACTGTGAATAGGAATTGATGTTAGTGATGCCCAGCAAACATAAAAGCTTCGTTTTCTTCTACCTCACCCAACCTGTTGATGTTTATCCAGGCACATTAAATATAAAGTCTTCCCTGACTATCAAATTGTAAGTTTTTAAGTTAAAAGCATGTTTTCTTACTTAAAACTGGCATTCTGGTTTGATAGGACCTCATACCCAGTGCCTGTAATGCTTGCAGAGGTATGTATGACTATACAGAACTAAAACAATGAAGAATGGGGTCCATCAACTATGATGCGAAATAACATTGATTCAGCTGTTGATTGTTGCAGCAGTTCTAACTTGAAGAAGCACTGCCAACACCATAACCACAGAGCACACAAGGGCAAACTAAGACATCTCCTTGGCAAAATAGTGTCATTTCCTAATACAGGCATGATCTACATCCCTCTGTGAGCTGCCCTGGGGTGATGCCAAAGTGCAGACCCTGAGTCAGGGTGCAGCTTCAGCCAGCTATGCTGTCCAAAGAGGCACCAACAGGGAAAGGGACCTCCTGTGCACAGCGGGCTGGTGACTGCAGGAATGGTGGCTTGGTTACTCTCACTCTGTGCCTCTTCACTTTCTCATGTGCTTTGGTTATTCTGTGCTCCTCTGCTTGTTCTCAGCATGGGGCTCCTTGTTATCTGTCTCTTTACATAAGAACTTTTGTCCAAGTTAGCATTGTATGAAATCCAAAAAGTGATGGTCCAACTTCTCTGCATCTATTGTCAGTGGCCAAATACTATAAAATTGGTTGCAAAAGTAAGCCCATGGAAGTAAATTGTTGTAGTTCAATTACATTTAAAAGATCCGGTTTGGGTTCTTCAAGAGATTTTGCCTTTAAGGCAAAACTGGCTTCTTAGCAATGCTGACCTTGTTGTTGAAAACAAAATTATAAAGGTCACAGTGCTCAATACGTGCTAGGAGTTCACTGTGCAGAAAGCATCTCTTTGAAAAGGCAGCAATGAAGAAGCAGAATACATGAAATTTCTGACAAGATGTTTTCTTGCCCTTGGCTGAAGTGTATTCAAAACTATAAAACTAAACCTTTGAAAAAGAAAGACAAGGTTATCCATTACTTGTGGATCTGAATTTGTGTGCAATTAATACTCAGAAAGAATTCATGAAGATGGTAATGATTTTTGAAAGTGTCTTTTTTGTAGTATTAGCAGTTAATCTTCTGAAACTTAATCTTGAAAGTGAATTACTGATTATTTTCTTGTTTACAACGTTCAAGTTACTCTGTTGGGAAATGAAAAAGCACGGTATGCCTTAGCTGACTAGTTGCAATAGCACAAATTACAAATGGGCAACTTCAGCACAGAATTAATATTTCAATCTGTATGCTGAAATTTGTTAATGTAAACTGTAGAGATAATAAGAATAACAAATATGTCTTGGGAGTCTTAATGGGAAGAATCCATAAGAAATATTAGACTATGACCAGTTTTGTGTATCGCATTTCTTTTTCACATTTGATCACGTATAAATCTTGTAATTCATCCAGTTATGGTTTGTGCTGGTTGGTAATATAAGCTCTGCAGACCATGCAGCAATGGACCACTTACTTCTAAATTTATTTTCTGCATACTGCACTGTAAATTTTAAAGAATGTGCAGGGCTAACTAGCTTTATAAAGCAGTGTACTATGGCCTGCTGCAAAGGAGACAAAGACTGTTCTATTTCACAGAGACAATGTTTTATTTATTTAATTTAAATGACGCTCTTTGGCCATCCAGATGGAGCAGAGCACCTGAAACATGTTTAAGTACACCCTTGAATTTACTTGGAATGCATGAGATTTAAAATGTGCTCCACATGTCTGGTTGATGATTAAAAATATGTGCTAGCTATGTAGTTACAGAAGACAACTATGATCAGCAAAGGTCTTAGTTATTATGATTTAAATCCACTGGGAGATCAGGTGTGTTCCCTCTCAAGCACATTCACTTCTTTCAGGGGCACATAGTATAAAACATTCCATTGGTTTGAGCAGGCTCATTTCTTCAAAAAGAGAACTTTGTTATGTTTTGGGTTTTGTTTTGTTTAAACACAATATTGTTCATTCAGGAAAAATATTTATGAATGAATAATTTCCCGGATTACTGTAGAGGTAGTCAGCAGCAGGCACTTTCTTGTGCATTATTTATACCTGTACTCCTTTAGTCAGTTCTTTGGCTCAGGGAGCTGAGTGGCTGCTTCTCAAGTAGCTGCTTTGCTTTATACCAGGTTTTTGGTTGTCAGGTGGTGGGGCTACTTGGATAGGTTGCCATAAAAAAAAGGAAGGATGTGTGTTTGTGGTGTGGTAGCTGCTTCATGCATGTTGTCTCAAGGTATCTGTGAAAATTTGTGTTTACTCTGTCTTCTGTAGGGATTAAAGTAATATATTTTCCATTTACTGCAAAATAAGAGTGTTCATAGAGACAACTACTGCAGGGTAGCTTAAGAAGTGTAAATCTGTACTCAGGCTACATTGCAATAATTTATGTAAACATGCTGTTCTAAGCAGGGGCTGTCACACAGTCACCCAGCTGCTCTGTTGTGTGGTCTGAGAGTCTCATCTACTGGATTTGGTTTCTAATTGTTCCTTTCCCTTTGGTCCAGTCCTTGGTTAGTACTTCCAAAACTGTGTATGGAAACTGTAAAAGGGGCTAATATTACAAAATTTGGAGTCCTTTGAAGACACTGAGCATTTCTAGCTGCTGCCTAAGTAAGCATTTTAGAGAACTTAGCTTGGAAAGAAATATTCTGGTCAACATGAGTATTAAATATGTTTGATTTAGGTTTTCATCATTTCAGCGGCTTAATGATCCCGAGACATACTCCTATTTTATCCTGCCTCTGTACAGGAGAGTTTGCTTTTTTGTTACAGGTTTTGTTCTTTCTCTTCAGTTTGCTATCCATTAAAAAGCAAAATCTTTGGAATATGTTTTATTTAGTTGCACAAACCAATGTGATTCCTTCCATTTTTCCATTTCAAAGTCTGGTCATTGAAGGCCTGCAGAGTTCAGAGATATATGTACTTCCTTAAACTGCTGCATTAGAAATTGCTGTTTTAACTAAGTAGTATGTTGTTTCGTATGTTGGAGGAGGATATTCTTTTCCATATTACTCTTTCTGTAAATTGTGAATAATATCTCTGGTAAGGATGATGTCCTTTTAAATAAAATTGCCTGCTAAAATCATCCTGATCCTCACAACTCCATAAATGGATTACTTTGGTTGCTATAATCAAGTTATGAATGCAAGACTAACCTGTACCCTCCTCTCTGTGAATTGACAGAAAAAATGTAGCCCAAACAAAAATAAACAAAAATTGGCAATATGGAGCATTGCCTTAGAATAGCTTCACAATGTCTTAGAATGATTAACAGAAAAACAAACAAAAAAGTTATTAATGGAATAAGAGAGAAAATACTGGCAGTAAGAGTTCTCACTTGATAGCAAACCCAAAAGAAATAATACATTCAGTAAACAGAATTATAAAGGTTCTTTAGGGTGGAAGGAGACCTGATTGTTTTGGGGTTTTAAGTCCTGACAAAATCTACCCATATGTTGTATGAAGAGATGTGATGCACAAAAACATTTAGCAGAACTGCATCCAAAGTGCCAAGAATATGTATTGCTGAGACACATTTTTAACATAAAAGGCAACATTTAAAAAATAGGGAGAGGGATATCATATCATGAGTGGAGAACATGAGATCTCAGGACCAGGCATTCATAGCTGTCCTCAAGATAAGCAGAGTAATGGGACAGGGCCATCATGGCCCTTTGCCTGGCTGGTTAAAAATAAACACTGCACACACTTCATATGCCTCTCTCCCTTCAGTGTGTGGGAGGAGAGAAAAATCCACACAGGAACAGATGCTCGGTTCTTGTCCCTTTCATGGCACCCTCCCAGGTTCTTATCCCTGCCCTTGGCTCAGTGATGCCAGTCAAGGGAAGGGCCTCTGTTTAATTCCTAATCCCTGTGTGATGGGAGCAGGTCTGTGGATGTAGCTGAGGATTAACTGATTATTTTATATATTGATTTACTCATAATAAGGGAATAAATCTTGCCTTTTGTGGATAATAAAAACCACTTCTTATTACTTTGGTGAGAATCTTGACAGGATAAAGAAAATGGATCAAATCTTAATTCAGGGAAGTACCATCCTATGAAACTGATTCACAGCAAGAATACCTGAGTGAATAACAGCACCAAAGAAAACAAAGGAAAGAGAAATTCTAAATTTATTAAACACAATAATTTATAACAAAAACTGGGGGGGTTGTTTGGGTTTTTTTGTTTGTTTGTTTGTTTTCAAAAACAAGTGTTTATAGTTGTCCAACATTCTGTTTCTCATTAGGGGATTCTGGGTTCGGTTTCATTTTTTTTCTTCAAATTCTTTGCAGGATGATGATTTACAGTGAAAATTTGCTGACCCTTGACTGTAGGACTACAGTGAAAGTACTCTGCTTAGGTACTCAAGGCTTTGAAATGAGTATTGATATTTATTAATGCAATGTTCTGTGTTTTGGAAAGAGATTAACGGTGGCATTTCAGTTGAACAATTTGTGTGGCTCACATCACGTTACATTCAGATTGCATCTGGAATCTCCCCTGGCTTTGGTTTGCCTTTGGACTGGCATTCCGAATGCTGGGCAGGAACCTTGAGGCCGTGGTGCACAGGTATATGGGCTCGGGGGTGATGAGGCACATCGTGGGGCTGATTCTTCTCTTGACTTGAACTAAATCAAGTGAAACCTGTGTTAAGCCAGAGGTATTGCTGCAATGCAAAACGAGCATGAAAGAATAGGCCAGCACAGAGACTTCCTGCAGGCTGTTTCCTCTTGTTCATTCATTTCTTCAGTGTGTGAGGAACACAGAAGCCAGGTACGGTGACAATAGGACATTATGATGGCAGAAAGGGAGCGAGGAACTACCACTGTCCTGCTTCCTCTGCTAAATAAATACAGATCCTTCTAATTGCATAGTCTGATTTCAGATATGTGTTATAGATTTCCAAAACATATGTTAAAGTATAAATTACTTTACAACAAACATTTTGTGGTTTCATATTGGGGTAAATACATATAGTCTGTTTGTTCAACTTCAGTAATATTTTGCTGGCTTTCATAGGAATAAATGTGCATACACATCCATTATTGTTATGTGGTGATATTCAGTAACTAGAGGTAAATTTGTGCAGACGGCCACACATTTTAAAAAAAATTAAAATCTCCATTTTGAATGTTTTTCAGTATGTCCTTTCTCTAAAGCCACTTTGTTTTTCACAGCCCCTTTCTGATTCATCTATGAAATATGAATGCACCTCGAACTCCCATCCACCAAGCTGCTCTAAGCCATTAGGGACCTAGAGCTTCTCATGTTGTGGCACTTGGGGACATGGTTTAGTGGTGGACCTATCAGTGTTAGGGTAATGATTGGACTCAATGATCTTAAAGGTATTTTTCAGCCTAAATGATTATATGATACTATGTTTCATTTGCTTTGTGATCATCCTCTTCTTACCCTATCCCTGTGTTTTGGAGCCAGTTTATGCCCTCAAATCCTTTTTTTTAGACCTCTGTTGCTCTTTGTGCTGCTCTTCCCTTCATACTTGTGTCGGAATAGAATCCATTGCCTAAGCAATTGCTCTCATTCCCACTCCTAGCCCCTGCCCTTCCTGAATTCAGAAAAAGTGCTGATATGACAGCGAGGCATTCAGTCAGATAAGTGGTAGACTTCCTGAAACCATGTTCTCTGTGCAGTGTCTGTTAGTGGGAGTGACTTGCAGCAACAAATCTGCAGTGTGGAACAGAGCCAGGGAAACCATGAGGAGTGAAACATGTCCAGGTTAGCTAAGCAAATTGGCTTGTACAGGGGAAAGATTGGAATGTGTGAGAAATTAAAATAGACTGCTCTTAAAAAGAAGAAGTGCAGAACCATTGTCAAGTGTTCTGTCAGTCTTAATTTCCTACTGTTTTAACTCCATTTCTTCCTTTCTCAGGCATCACTTAGAAACTTGGTGATGGTGATACCAGTTATCTGCCACTACCATATTAGGGAGAGGATTCTTCCAAAACAGTAAGAAATTATGTCATTCTTATCATAGAGTTGTCACTAAGCTTCAGAATCATTGTAGTGACTTGTAGGGCTCAGCATTCTAGCAAAGCCATCAGTGCAAACTCTGAAAATCCAAATGCCAAAGATTATCATAGACTCTGAGATGTATGAAAAAATAGCAGTCTGTTCCACGGAAATTCTGCATTCCAGAAAGGCAAATTAGTACAGAGTCAGTGTGGAGAAAAGAGTATGGTGTTCCATGGGATTAGAAGAGTACAGTGTGAGACTGGGAGCATAATTACACTACACAGTGAAAAATGGTATAGAAATAATTGATCTAACCACTATTTAACCATTTCCAGAAGTGAATTAGTACAGCCACGTTAGTTTGGCTTTGAATACATGTTGAAGAAGACTGGCTGTCTTGGTCACAGGGCACATTGGCTTGAAAGGAATGTGCTAACATATCTGTACAGCTCTTAGAACCAGGGGCACGTGGGTATGGAATGTCCACAGTGTCTGCCCTCACTGGCACAGCGTCCCAATCAGCTTGGACCTCTTCACATTGCACACCATGTTGTGAGAGGTGCTGGAACAGAGCTTGACCTGATGAGCCAAGTAAAGTGAGTATTTACAGCTGATACGATTTCTTTCTCTGAGTGTAGCACCAGAGAGGTAAAGCTCTGCTTAAACTAAGGAACTGTGTTAGTATAAGAGTGTAAGTTGTTGGCTGACTAGGAGTACATTGAGTCTAAAAATCAGACAGACTTTTCTGTCAGGGCAGAGACTTTGAGTCTGCCATCTGATTGAGTTATGAAAGGGGCTTTGGTTGCTTTCTTTAAGGGATTAAGTGATACAACTGTAAGTGTTAAGGGTTGATTATTTGCAGTGATTCCCTTCTAGTCCTGTGTTCCCATGTCTCACGATTCTGTTCAAGTGGCAGTCAACAATACATTCCACTATTGAATCATCTGGGAAGAGCAGGATCCCAGTTATAACTTTGTGGAGTAATATTCTGCTTTTATCTTTCATGTATTTCTTAGCTGCATATATTTAATCTACTGTGTATATATAGGAAGTTTTCATTTAACACAGCTGAGGTATGAAAGGAATGGTTTTTCTGGTGGCCAGAGTATAAAACCTTAAAAACGTGTAGGGAGTTAGGCTTCTTCAGTTGTACAGTTAATGAAACAATTTTGTTTAACCTTGATTCTTTTTAAATAACAGTGATAGGACCAGGGAGGTCCTGGTCAAATTCCTTGTAAAAATATGCCAAACAATATACATCATGATTTCAGTCATTCTAGTCATTAGGGTCTGAGAACTGCTGAATTCAGCCAGATGAAAAGTCGTCCTAACCTAGGAAGTAGATAGTTATGGACAAACTGTCCAGAGGCAGTCATGCTTACAGTGATTTTTCCATCATGCTCTTGTAGCTGTCAGTGGCTAGGAGACTCTTTTGTTTAGTAGTTACTGCTGACCTACTGAATAGAACTGCTGAATCAATCAACTCACGATTTTTTTGATCCATGTACAGTTTGTGCCTCACAATGTCTAATGAAAATTAGTTGAGTTTATTACTACCACCAAAAAAAGCATGCCTTCCAATATTTATATTATGAAAACTAGTGAATAACTATTCCCAACTCACCTTTTTAGTAAAATTCATGATTTAATACATCACTGTCATACTCTTTAGATATTTTTCTAATTCCACCATAACCTTTTTGATAATGGAGTGACTAAAACTCCATATAGTATTCATAATGTGTCTGTGGCCTGAGTGTTTACAGGGCAGATTTTTCATGTTTTTCTCTTTTAAGTTTTAAATAATTCCTAAGTAGTTTTGCTTCTTTAAGCACCAGATGCTTTCAGATTTCTTTCCTGATGACACTAGCACCCTGTGTATATACACATATCTAGTTTCTCCTCCTCTCTTGATGTGCATTGCACTTAATGACACCAAATAGCCTCTGGCATTTTATCACCCATTCAGTATTGAACCAACCTCCAAAGCTTTTCATAGCCAGCCCTAGATTTCCTCAGCCTGAGAGTTTTGTGTCATCTGTGGTTTTTTTTTTCCTTTGTCTTATTATGGGTGTCCTTTTCCACATTGTTTATGAATATATTGATGGGCCCACATCTCTCAGTTGAGCCTAGGTCAGTGAATCCTGAAAAAGAAATACAACCAATATAAAATCTGACCTATAAAAATCACTCGGTCTTTTTTCTTCTTCCTAAAATGAATCTTACCATTTTAGTTTTATTATTTATTTATTACATAAGTAGGTGTATTTTTAATTTATTTTCATGATGCAGTTCTGTTTTTCAGAGCATTTATAGGATAATAGAAAAAGCAGATAACAGAAATTCACTGATTTGTGATGATTTATATATCACACATGTTGACTTTAATGACTCTAATTAACATTTTTATGCCATCACCGTATGGGATTCTGGCACATACTGACAATCAAGAGTGATTGTCAGGCAAAAAGTATATACAAGAAACTGTTCTTTTTATTTTTTGAATGTTAGCATGTAAAGGTTGTCTTTGACTGTCTACAATCTTCTATTGGCTTAATCCACTATGCTTACTTATTAAGCTATGAATACCTGCAAATCCTTTAAAGGATTAACTGTATCTGCCTGTTAAGCTTTCCAAGGCAGTTAAAAATAACTGCAGGCTGATTCTACTGACACACTAAAAATTGGACCTACTCTACATTTTATGTTGTATTTGCTGCTGCTTTGACAGATGTAGCACAGTCTGGAGGTACTTAAACCTTCTATGAAGTTTGGTTGACCAAGTGCTCTCACAACCCCTATTTTAACTAGCAGCTGTTTTCCCTTACAGCCACAGAGTCAGCATGGGCTTTGTCACATGAAAAATGCTGGTGACCAAGGACATGCAAGGTGGAAAAAGAAATTCAGCTTAATATCAGTTCATGAAATAATGGTATTCTTCTCTGAAGAAAAGGCCATGACTTACACAAGTGGTCTGCAGTGCAGTCTTTCCTGTATGAGATAGCTTTTGCCAGCTGCAGTCATTGCCTGCAGAAAATGTGTCTCCTTTCCACACTTACAGAATTATTACATTCTCCTAGAGTATGAGCATGTATGCTGCATGCTGGTAGGTATTGGGAGGGGAGCCAAACCCATGAGATTCATTAGAATGGATGCCTTACAAGTAACACACAGTGTCTCTCGATGCTCCAGAGTGTGCATGAGACAGCAGTACATTAAAAATGTGTACTGGCTGCCTCCATGCTCTGTTATTCTTGCTGGCTCTCAGGGAAAAAGAGCTGGCATTCACCACCTTCCTTGCTCAGAGAGGTTAAATTATGTAATACATAAAATGGAAGCTTTGAGACAAGGCTTTTCATTTGTCTTTTGCCAGACATTTTCTCTCTGAAGTCTTGTACTGGTACACCAGAAATTCCAGGTGGCAAAAGGGATGCTGGTATTTCTTGTTGTCAAAGGACAGAATACCTGTTTGGAATCCTTCTTTGCTGCAGTGATTGCTATCTTCCTTGACAGATTTTTTTGGCTCCTGCAAAAAAAAAGGCAGAAGTTGTATGTAAGAGCTGAAACTGGTTCTCGCACTTTTAAGAGCTGAAGGAACATAATATGGCATAAAGCTATTTAAAGCTATTTTGGTCCCAAGCGTTAGGCCTCAGGCTAATTAATACTTAGGTGGGTGCATGAAACCTGAATTTGTTTCAGATGGTGAAGGGGAAATACTGAAAATCAAATGCAGCGAGATGTAGTGTTCCTTATAGTGAACTCCTGATTATAGAGCAATATGAACTCGGGTTATGGCTTGCCGGCCACCCAGTCAGAGTGTAAAGCTCTGACAAAAATGTAGAAGGAGTATTGGATTCATCAGTTTGAGTTCAACTTTCAATCCCAAAATAATACTTTACCCTGCTAAAATTCTTTAGTTTAGCTACTTCAAGAGCTAAACAGTTGCTACTTAATTACTTAATTATTATGCTGTTTGGCAAGGGGAGGGCTGCAGATTTTCCAACTCTTCTAAACATGTGAGCAAACTGCACAACTCAAGATGAAGATTCTAACTAAGACACAATATTCGATATAACTCCATTAACATTAATATGTATTGCTTTATGTGTAAAATACTGATGAAAATTTGTGCTGAGGCAACTTTATACTGAGCTATATCAGGAGATTATGTTATTCTTTTACTAATTCTAGTTAAGGGAAGTCAACAAAAACCTGGGAGAGTTACAACATTTTAAACCATTATTATAGTCAATGTCTGCCCATGTGTGGCCCTAACCTGCCTGAGGAAGTGCCACAGTTAAGCAGCTTCATTGCTGGTGATACTTCAGCAATGTTTCTTAGAACCAGCTGTGGAATTTCTACAATTCACTGTATTGCACTCCTCAGGCAATAGATGACACAGACTTACAAGGTACATTGTATGGGTCTACTTATTTTAATGCTAATTTTTCTGATTAGGCATATATTGCTTAATGTTTGTTTTTATCTGACCTTCATGGCAAACTGTCAAGTTAAATTTTACTCAACGTGCATTTTTGGAGGGTGGAAATGCACTTCCTAACATAAACTACTTAGTACTTCAGTATGAATAGAAACTAGCGTTCTTCTGTTTTAGATGTGAAATCTTGTGGAACCCAAGCTTGTCAGATTTTTGCCAGAAACTTGCTGGTTGTCTGCCAGCTCATCTACCCATCCAGTTGGCAGGTGGCCCAGCCTTCCAAGAGCTGCAGCTGCCTCTGCCTCAGGGATGGCGGCACCTCCAGGGCTGCGGGCTCCGGAGCAGGTGGCCAGCTGGATTTCCTCTCAGGTACCACCCAAAGGGTCCCTGTGGGCATGGGGTGATGTGCTCTGTGTGCAGCCTGGCAGGGCAGCAAGCTAAGGAACTTTCTCTTGTGCCAGCTTTCTAAACATTTGCTTTATAGGTGGGCATCCTGTCACTAAGGAAGGCCTTGTATCTGAAAAGAGGGATATGTGCCTCTAACACATCATTTTGTAGCAGTCCTGCTTCCAGGGTTTGTGTAGAAATGACACAAAATCCAATGGCACATGTAGAGGAATGTTGCTTTTTAAGTTGGAATTTGGCTTCTGACAGAGCATTGGGTTTTGTAGAGGTTTTGTGCTTTCTTTTTATCATTCTTGGTTCTCCTACAAGTACCTGATCTTATTTTAGATTCAATCAGACCTCAGCAGTATCTTTGGACTTACATGTAAGTTTTTAATCAGCTAGGTATTCGTAGTCACTAATACAAGCTTGGTATTAATAATGTATTGTGAAAGAACTGTAAGGATAAATAAAAGCTGACAAGCTTTACGTTGGTGTGTACATGGTTCTTGACCTCAGTAGTTTTTCTCCTATCTTTTTAGGGCTGAGAACAGGACAGTTTAATAGCACAGAACATTCTGGGGGATGTAATTCTTCATGTTTGTATAAAAGGAAATGCTAACTCAAACAGGTTAATAAATAATAAAAGCACACAAAGCAATTTTTCTTTCTTTTCCTGATTATTCTTTAATATTTTACTGCATTTTGAATAGCTTGCTAGAGAAGTTATCTTTCCTAATGGAGTCCTACTCCAAAAATAAATCAATTCTACAGTAACAGGCATGGTTGGAGAACTATTTTTCTGCTCCAGCTATGGCTTGTAGATTGCTACTAGATACTGTATAAATAAATAAATCTCAACTTTATTGAAGCTAAATAACGGTATTGAAAGAGAATGCATGTTAGTGTAATGAAGCAACTGTGATACACCAGATATTTTATAGCCTGTTGTCTGGAGATGGTATCTTTTTTTATGATTGCCCTCAAGAAACATTTAATGAAGAATTTTTAATTAACATAATATACTAGAGCATAAGATAATGCTTCTTATAATCAATTTGTCAAATAGAAACACTGCTACTGTAGAAGATGACACTGATAAAATTTGTCCAGCTTAGAAACTTTTTCAGCAACTTTACATAGTGATTTAACTTTGTACCTTGCCTGACTTAAGGGAGTAAGTCCATTCCTGAAGCTCCTAGTGGGGTAGAATAACAGTTTCAGAATCTAGGTGGGTAGTCTTTTTGCTTATACAGTGTTATCTAACAGTGCAGGACCTGAAGGACCAAACATTGCCTTCTTTAATGGGACCCAGTTAATACAGAACATGGAAGCACTATAATTAAAACAAAATTCCTCTCCCGTTTCTCATCTAGTACAATATGCTGGGATGGAGAAGGTTGGCCTTATTGTGCATTTAGCAAATGCTTCCAGTGAGCTGTCCAAAATGAAACCAAGCTCAGTTGATTTGCCTCTGTGCCATGCCAGCTTCACATCTATTGAAAGCATTGGAGCTCTGTTAATAATAAAATTACAATGAAGTAGAAATAAATCATACATACTGTTTCTTGCTGACCTAAGTAGTTTCTCTTTGATTTTATAATTCTTTTGCACTAGCCAATATAAAAAATTTGCTAGCACTTCACAACACTTACAGATTAAAATAGTTGCCTAACTCTATTTCTGCTTACAAACTTAATAACAACATGCTTACATAAAGCAGACTGTGATGGTCACATCTTCAGCTACATACTGGCATAGCTCCAGCTGCATAGCTGTTGACTTGAGGATTTAGGTACAAACTTAAAGTTAAGCCCATGCTTAACTGCTTTGTCAATCTGTCTTTTTGTCCCTGTCTCACTGCTCTTACTATAAAATAAAATCTATGAAATGTAGCTCATTTTGACATATGAATGAATGTTCAGGTATTTCTATAAGCTCTCTGTACCCAAGACCATGGTTGATTTACTCTTGTTTCAAGCCTGAAGAAAAGACTGTATCCTCTGTGACTTCCAGAGTGGTGTGAGCTGTGTACACTCCGGGTGTGATGTGTGTGCCTGTGTGTGTATCTGTTCTCAGAGGTGATGGATGGGCTTCTCATCTAACAAAAACTTCTCTAAGCAGGTAGACTGCATTTCAGAATAAAACCTTCTCTGGGAATCTACTCCAAAACTCGTGCTTTTTGCAGCGGTTGCATATTAAGTCCTCTTTTTTTGTGGCTTTTGATTTAAATTACTTACAGGTACCAATAACTTGATAAACATTTTTAAATTGTACTTAAAAACATTTACAGCAAAATATTACATCAGTAATAGTAACAAAGATCTAGACAGCTCAGTTGCCTAAGAGCTATTTTATAGCCTGATATTGTAATCTCATATACAAAACAAAAGTTATTACACAAAGGAAAGTATAATAAAACTATGACTGTAGGCAATGGCTTTCATAAAGAGTGGAAGTTTTTCTAATACTTAATAAACTAAGAGATTTTACCAGAAGTGTAACCTCGTATTTCTGTGATTCATGTATATTCTTCCCCAAAATGGCATTCAGCTACAACAAGGTTTATTTGGGCATTTATGCATGACTAAATTAATGAATGTGGTATTTGACTGTCTAGAGAGCTGTGGATATATTTAAACAGAAAGTTTTATAACTTCTTTAATTCTCTTGCTAAATCAGGAGCTAAGTGACCATATTGGCATATATTACAGTGAAAAACCCCTCACATTTGAAGCACACATTTCCCTAATTTTAGTTCCTAAAAATTTTGACAGCATGCCCATGTCTCTCTTCATATTTTAGTATTTGCTATATGTACTGCAGTTTCCCTTGGCATATGTGTCCTGTAAGGCAAGGGACAACAGAATCAAGAAATAAACATCTGACCATGTCACAAATCCAATTAACTCTGACAAGGGCTAGTAAAGTCAAGTGAATAACAAAGCACTGCTGTCTGGAAGCAGCTTTGCAGACGGTAGGACACCAGCTGGACAAAGCAAAAGTACTTCAGGCAACTGAATTTTCTGCATCCACTAAGACCATCTTATACCCCGGCGAGGTCACAGCGCTGTAGCATTTTCAAGTGTCAGATCTCATCTCTTCACTGTTTCTAAGCGGCAGAGAGGAGGAGGGAAGCGTTCCCCTCACAGAATGTAAAATATTTGCTAATGTCATTACAAGGCAATGCGGTGAAGCAGAAATTGCTGTTAACGTGGCACAGCCTCTCCTCAACCACCACCGTGCTGGGTTATGATAAACATTCAGCAGATTTTGGTGCAGCAATCCTCGGGCAGAAATTGTGGTGGTTGTCTAATCCCAGGACTGGTGCATGTTAAAAGTAACTCTCCTTTCTTTAGATCTTGACACACGTAGTTAAATGGAACTGAATGACTAAATGATTGCTTCGCTGGCCTGCTGCATTCATTCATGCCTGAGACTCCAAAAATGTGGGTGAGTTTCTCATCTTGAGTATAGCAGGGTCGATCTAGTGACATTCCTTTGGCAAAGTTATTTTGGATCTATCGTGAGAGGAGCATCCGTTCCCTGACTTTCTGACTGGAAATTGAAATTCTTCACTGCTTGTTTCCAGATAGAAAGGAAATACGTGCTCCGTTTGCTTTATCTGTGTAAGTTGAACAACCCTGTATTACACTTGGAAATTCTACAGCTTGGTTTCTCTTCTTGCTCTAACCTATTTCACAGTCATGCAGTATCCGTAAATAACATGCTCACTTTCCATTTACACTGGAGTAATGGAAAAAATTTTAGACCCATCAAGCATTATATAATGTTCATTATTATTACTGTTAATTGTCAGAATTGTTTGCAGAGCCCAATAACCTACTTTTATAGTTGCCAGAACACTCAGATGTGTAGCTTCTCATCTTTAACATGGGCACTAAAACTGAAACAAACAGCTATCCTCAACTTTGGGATGGAGGAAAGAATGTTTCTTTGGGAAGCAACATGAGAATTGGGGTTAGCTTGTATCTCACAGCTGAGTTGCAGCTGACTAACACTGGAAATTTCCCAGCTCCTTTCTAATATTTCTATTTAATTGAAACTAATGTTATATTCACTGCAGCAAAATTTTCCAAAGGGAGATTTCTCAGGCTTTCTGGATTTCTGGTCTAGCAACCAGAAACAAATACACACCATGACTCACGGGTTAGGTTATTAAATTATTAGATTTAGGGCAGGAAGCTGAAACTGTTTCCCTCTCCTAATTCTATATGTTTGTATGCACTGCATCTTTTGAATCTTTGCATCTTTCCCCTTGCAACTTGAAGAGATACATGTTCAC
>VXBX01000774.1:987122-1052910 GCA_013400415.1 Scytalopus superciliaris | reverse complement strand
AAAAAAGGGGGAAAAGACCAAAAAGTCTACCTGTTTTCTAATTAATCTTAGTCTTGGTCACACTTAACCACAGTCTTGGTCTTGACACTGAGAAATCAAAATGGGGTGAAATGGGTAAGTTTACTTTTCAGTCCCAGAATGGTCTCTGAAGTCAGGCAAAGGAGCCAGGAAATAATAATGTGCAAGATTGCTTCTACAGAAAATTAAAAATTAAACATACCATCGTGCTTCTACATTCTTCTAACCGCATTGGAGCTTGATCTTCTTGCTACAACTTTGGACACAAATAGAATTTAGCAAACGGGTATATTCTGTAGATGCAGCACCAGCATATGCTGACATACGATTACCATATGTCAGTCCACAGCGATTCTCGAGCTCCTGAGACATGTTTTGTTCTTTAAATAGCTTTCCATCTTTTTAACATTTTGGAACACGTTGGCTATTTTCATCATGCTTTTTCTCTTTCCTTTGAAGCCAAATACATTTATGACTGACTTAGATTAGGCAGAAAGAACTGATAGAAGGAAGCTAAAATAGCTTTCAGAGATTACTACTACGGTCAAATAAATTTGGAACTTCAAGAGTCAACATGAACCACTGAAATAAAACAAAGTCTACATTAATCTTTATAAATAAAGAAAACATATGGATTGACATTTTTGTCCTGGATTCATCCAGGATCATATGCAGTATTTTATTCCTGGTATGTAACATGGCGAGTTAAAATGTAATAAAAAAACCCAAACAATAAAAACCTTTGTGCTTAATTATGCGTCATTAAAACTGGAGGTTTTGACTTGGAGACTGTCTGAGCCAGAACCTCACAGACTCACACAGAGAACAATGGTAGCTGTCAACAGGGTATTTCCTGCTGGTTTTCACTACAAAGAAACAAATTTGATATTTTCATATGATGTGCAGATGTGCCACATGGAGGTATTTCAATGCAAGTTTTACAGAGGCCTACAATTTTGGGCAAATAACAGGTAAACAGACCTCTGATCTCTTGAAAAACAACTCTATCACAGTAGTAGCAGAAAAATTCTACTGAATGCATTCTTTGACTTTTGCAACATCTCATATAGGTTTTGTCAGTGAAATAATTTGTATCTTCAGTGAAAAAAAAGAATTGCTTTATGCTTCTCAAGAGAGAAATCATCTCTTTCTGAATGTCCAAAGAGATGCTGAGAATAATGACTACCATAAACAAGTCATTAGTAAGAATTTACTTTTCCAATTTTAACGATTATTCCTGCCTGGAGACATAATTTCTCAATAAACTCCATCCTCCTAGGTGTTGCAAACCAAAGACATCAAGTGTGAGACTTTCCTCCAAAGTGTACACATCAGCCACCACAGGAAGAATTCTTAAGACTGTGCTGAAAGAACCAGCGTTTCCTCAAAGCCTCTCATTTGATGCAGGTACGTTCACTTTCTATTTCAGCATCTCCGGAAGGGTCAAAGCTCTGCAGTGTAGAAGGGCATAAAGTAGTGCTTGACACAGTGGACATAAACACATATGTCATGCAGGCAGCCTCCTGTTATAAATAAATCAATTCCTGCTTGCACTAAGAGGCACTAATGTAATCACACAATGTTTTAGGGACCTCTTACTCTTAACTGTGTAACACTGGAAATTGTGCCCCTCTGCGGGTTGTGGATTGGGCCTTGGTGTACCTCTGTTGAAATAAAGGCCCTTCTGACAATATGAGTAAGTGGAAACCAAAGGTCCATAAGCTTTGGGCTGGCCTTTTCCACAGGAAAGTAAACAGCCCCAAATTGATACTGATATGGGGATAGTTCTCTTCCCACAAACTCTTTGGTTTCCAGAGTAATTGCAATTGGGTGCACAGATTTCTCCGGGATGACACATGAAAGGAAAGATTACAAAGGTGATATAAAACTGTGTTTTGTTTCTTATCCTAGGAAGGCCTTACGTGGCACAGTTTGGGTGTTCTCTGGACTTAAACCCATTAGCAGAAAAAGATAATGATGCTACTATGAGAGCCAAATGGAGGGATAACATATAATACCATATGTGAGCAAAATCAGAGCAGAGCTAGAATGAGGGAAGGGGGAGGTAGATGATGGCACGAAGGAGTTATTTATCAGGTACTATAATGGGAGGAAAAGAAGAGCACCTCTTTTCAAAAGGTAATCAGAAAGTTATTTGGGATATTATGGCATCATTCCTCTAAATCCTTTATGTTCCACTGTTCTCTCAGTGCCTTGCTCTCAGGAGTTTTGCACCACTTGTTCTCTTTCCACATCTCAATATTGGCAAGGTCCTGTCTGTCTAAGCTTGTCTCCCAGGCTCAGCATCTCTATTTGGCTATAAGCAAAGCTGTCACAGTGGTAAACACTGTCAGAAAAATACTCTGCAAAAAAAAGCATATGAAAGCAAGGGGTTAGAAGGCCTTACTCAAGGTGTTTTCCTGGCACTGCCACTGTGGCTGCAAGGCAAAGGCTGTTGTTCCTTCCCCTGCACCACCAAGCGTCAGAGTGAAGAGCAGGATCCGAAACAAGTGAAACAGTGTCACTCAGAAACTGCAGGGATGAGAAAAATTAAGAGAGCTTCCTTCTGCCTGTGCAGTTTTTGTGTAGGCAGTGGAGGCTGGTGTGAAATGTATCTGCATTAGACAGGTGAAAGGAGAACTTGGTGCTTCTTAGAAGTCCCGTGGTTGAGGAAGTTTTATAAGACAACTTTATTTCAGAGGGTTTCCGAGTGGATGATGGAGATGTGTGGTACTGGAGCAGTTCCCAGCTGATGCAAAGTAGCTTTTGTATGAGGATATTGTGGGGACGTGAGGAACCTCAGCCCCTGCTGTTTACAGCTGTCAATCTACTCCTGCTGCCCCGAGTGACTTGCCAAAGTAAACACAGCCTATGCTGGTTTATTCACTGCACACAGACAGAACAAAAACTGTAATGCGCCATGCTTTTTCAGGAAAATATAGCTCTCTGAAAGCAAAAAATACTGAATTTAAATGAGATTCACAACAGTATGTTTTATTGACTTTGAGAGACAGATTCAGAAAAAGACAATTGCCAGGCTAAGACTAATAGCTACATTCAGCATACTTACACTAGTTTACATTGTAATTAAGAAATCCATTGGCCCAGTGGTAAAGAACCCGGGCATGCTGGTTGACAGCTGGTTGAACATGAGCCAGCAGTGTGCCCAGGTGGCCCAGAAGGCCAGTGGCATCCTGGCCTGTACCATCAATCAATAGTGTGGCCAGCAGGCCCAGGGCAGGGATTGTCCCTCTGTACTCAGCACTGGTGAGGCCACACCTCGAGTCCTTGTTCAGTTCTGGGCCCCTCCCTGCAGGAAGGACACTGAGGGGCTGGAGCAGGTCCAGGGAAGGGCAGTGGAGCTGGGGAAGGGTCTGGAGCACAAGCCCTGTGAGGAGCAGCTGAGGGAGCTGGGGGTGTTTGGACTGGAGAAAAGAAGGCTCAAGGCAGACTTTTCACTCTCTACAACCACCTGAAAGGAGGGTGTAGCGAGCTGGGGGTTGGCCTCTTCTCCCAGGCAGTCAGTGCCAGGACATGAGGAAATGGCCTCAAACTACACCAGCAGAGTTTTAGGTGGGACGTTGGGAACAATTTTTTCACTGGAAGAGTGGCTAAGCAATGGAACAGGCTGGTGGGGCCACTGTCCCTGGAAATGTTCAAGGAAGGACTGGATGTAACACCTAGTGCTTATGGTTTAGTTGGCACGGTGGTGTTCTGTCAAAGGTTGGACTCAACGATCTTGGAGGTCTTTTCCAACCTTAGTGACTATGACTCTGTCACCTGGAGGGGGAAGATGGTATTTAAACACTCCTTGCTTTATTGTATGGTGCCACCTAGGGGGTAAAGGCTTTTAAACTTCACAGTGGCAAAGGAGAGGGACCTCTATTGGTAACAGAGAAAGTACTTCTTACATTAAACCGTTTGCCTTTTGGAATATACTAGCAAAACAAAGTGCTGCTGAGATTTCCATACTGGAATCTGGCAAAAGAATAGTAACGTCCACAGTTCCCTCTGGAACTGGCCATACTCCTCTCTCTTCCATAGTCTGGCAGTGATTGGGAATATCACAAATCCTGCTTTTCTCCTCTATTAGCCCGGTCTTGCTCATATGATCAGTAGAGAGGTTATCTACACCTCTGCTGCTGCTGCAAGACTGGGTAGGAGGTTGCTGTATTGCTGCCTTTGAGTCTCCAAGAACTTAAAACAGAGCTTTGAAAAGTTTGTTTTGGGAGGCCAAAAGCAGAGGGGAAACCCTGGCCTACTTCTGGTTAATCTGGTTTGCTGAAGGAAGGTACTGGACAAGGCAGGAATGAGATCCTGGGACTACTCTCTGTCTGCAAGCAGTTTTGTTTGATTCCCACTGAAACTCCCCCCCCACACCTCATATGTTACAAATTACAGTTGGCTCCTTTGGGCTGCTTATAACTTAGCCTAGAAATGAGCAAAAGAAACCTAGAAAAATCTGTACCATGTTTGTTTTCTTCAGAATGAGTTTTGGGTTAAAAGCTTGAATTGTGGTAATTTCTTTCCTGAAAAAACCAAAACTCCAGGAGAGGGAATATTTCAGAAGTGTTTGGGGTTTCCCCCCCACACACTTTTTTATTCTCTCAAACGGTATTTGATTTTATTCTGTACCTTCCACAGCAGATGGCGTGCCTGCCTCCCTGAGACCAGAGACCCCAAGCAGAATGCCAATTAGACATACATGTAGGCAAGAAACCCTTTCCCCTGTCCTTACAGGTTGGTAGTGCTGCTACCACAGTATTTTTGAAGGAAAAACATCAGCATTTTTGATTGCATGACTGTGTTTGAACTGCAGCAAAGGGCACGTGTCTCTTCCTTCAGTACCCTCTACACACACAAGCAATTAAAATTTGATTATTAATAAGAAGGGGGGAAATACCTGCTTTTATTTGTGTTAAGTTCCTTTTAAAAATAATTTATACTGAAAAAAAAGAAAAAAAGGCCAGCTGCCACAATTGCTTTGTCTGTCTCTCAGAAATGGAAAAAACCCAAATTGTTTTGGAACTGCAAGCTACTAACATGGCAAAAAGGATGCTGGAAGATATATCAAAGCTTGCTGTAAGTACCCCTCAGGTAAACAAGTCCTGCAGTAAAATCATGGCAAGATGAATAAAGCAAACTCTTACAACTGTCCTCTATATGTCACGATGTAGAGAAGAGGAGCAGCTGGATACCAGGGCTGCCACACTTGAAGCTAAATGAGCTTTGACAGGATCGTTAGAGAAAAACTACAGCAGGGAATGGTAAATGCACCATGTTGCCCATCCTGATGCAGAATGCTTTTCACAAGCAGGCTGCTGCTCAGGTACTACTGGCAACAAACCCTGTACCAAGCCCAAGGGAGAGGGACATGTACATCCACAGCAGGCCCACACTGGGCATTCCAGCTCTGTGACTCAGGGTGAATTTTTGGTGACTTCCTTGTTTTGATAAAAGTCACACAGAATATGCAGCTATACTCACAGCACAGTACTTTTGCCTCTATGGGTTCTACTTCTTACCGAAACAGCATGGGGTTTACATATATATCTGCCTATTAAAAAAATGGCAACATAAATAAATAGTTACACTAGTAAATATATACACATTAGGAGGATTTGTTATTACAAGTTTCCTTGCAGATATTCTCTAATGCAGACAGGGCCCAATGGTCTTGTCCAACATCTGTTTCTTACAAAAGAAGATACAACAAATCAGATACACTTAAAAGTAAGGACTGCATGATTCTTTCATGCATATATGTCTGAAAGTCTGGAGCTCAGAGTTTAATGAAGAGGAACTTGAAAAGTGGTGATAAGAGAAGTTATTAAACACAATTTGAAATATTCAGAGCTTCAATTACAAAATAAAAAGAATTATCTTGCTCTTCAAAGTCTTGAAATAACCTTTTCAGAAGCTTTCATTTTACAGGGCCTGGCTCATTAAAGTTGTGATGGTTTGAAGGTGTTCGGAGCTGGTGTGTCTTAAAGTGTGTTTCTTTCTTTCCAGTTGTACCCCCTCTGTTAAAGGAAGCATCACCTACCCTTACCTACAAACCCTCTCTGAGGTAAACCTTTACCCAACGTGCACAAGCCATACCACAGGTGCAGTCTGTGTGAGACAGTCCAGTCTGCCTTGGCAAGTGTTGTTTGCTGGCAACAAGGCCAAAATCATATCATGTAAAACCTGTTAATCAGAACTGGGTATATCTCTACACTTACAAGGAGAAAAACGGTTTGGTGTTTAACAGGAATAAATGGAGAGGGAGGATGTCCTGGAGAATCACATCAGGAGAAATAATACAAGAAAGTGTCCCCGTGTTAACAGATGACAGAACTGTGGGAGCAGTGTCCACACCGGGACACAGAGCAAGCCCGCAGAGGTGCAGCTCCATGATGGCGGCAATCAAGGGTCACTGTCCCTGTGTATGGACTCTGAGACAGAGGCACAGGGAGCCTTTCTGTGCCCAACAGGGGACACCCCGGGGCACTTCCGAACCTCACTCCACCTCCCATTGTGTGTATATATATATATGTGTGTGTATAACTAGGGGGGTTATAAAGGACTGCACTCCTCCACAGAGTCCCTACCCGAGAGTGCGAACAACCCGCGGCTGCCGAGTCTACAAAGACACATCTCAGCACAGGTGAATGAACGCTTGAGCGCTCCAGGCAGTAAAGCCGAGCCCCCGCAGGCTCAGCTGGGTCAGACAGGCCCCGCCTGTACCTGAGCTTGACTTAGCCATAGCACCGAGTGCCGTGCCGGGCCGATTCCCCCCGGGAGCCCCCCGGGCGGTGCCCCCACCGGCGGCCCTGCCCGGTGCTCGGCCACCCTCTCGGGGCGGGCGCTGCCCCGCACGGCCAGCCCGGGCGACACCGGCAGGGACACCGGCCCGGCCGGGCCCCCGCCCTGTCCCGGCGCGGAGCGGGGTGCGCGCCGGGGGTTGTAAGCCCCGTATCTGCTGGGTTGGGTTGTTTAGCCGGGGCTGCGGCTCCCCGGGCAGGCCGCTGGGGCTCCGCGGCACGGGCGGCCCGTCACGGAGCCCTGCCGAGAAATCGCCGGCACCGGGAAATAAGGTGGCCGTCTGGTAAAGGGGCGGAATAAGCGCCGGGCACAGCTGCTGAGTAGCTCCCTGGCACCGAGAGGCTCCCGCTGGTCCCTCTCCCCTGGGATTCCCCGCCGTCCCCACGGGCAGCCTGCGATGCGGGAAAGCTCCTTCCCTCGGGGGGGGAGGAGAGGGCAGCGTGGAGGAAAGCCTTACCTACAGGATTCCGCTTAGAATGGTGGAATATCCTGAGCTGGAAGGGACCCACAGGGATCACCCAAGCCCATCTCCTGGCCCTGCACGGAACAGCCCCAAAAGTCACACCATGTGCATTGTCCCAGCAATTCCTGAACTCTCTGTCTTGGTGCCGTGACCATTTCCCTGGGGAGCCCGTTCAGTGCCCAAACACCCTCTGGGGGAAGAACCTTTTCCTGATACCCAACCTAAACCTGCCCTGGCACAGTTTCATGCCACTCCCTCGGGTCCTGTCGCTGGTCACCTCTGTTCTTTGCAGTTTTTTTTCAGTTCGTTTTGTGTGATGGGAGCATTATTGGAAATCACCTTAAACATTTTTTTCTCTATGCTAAATATGTAACGCCTCATATCTGGAAAATAATTATGGGGGAAAGTAGTATACTGTACTGAGTGATGTTTAGTAAACTATCAAGTGGTTTTTACAAGAATTGTAAGTAACTCCTAAACTACAAGGAAGAAAATTTGCATTTATTTTTCAATATCCTTGGAGTGCTGAAGGAACTTTTCAGTTGTGCTTTCTTAAAAGTACGTGCCCAAATGAACCAGAGATGTGAGCTGTAGCAAGATATTCTACATGCTGTGCTTCTTCATAGCAGGGAGCTGCAATTAGCTTTCCACTGAGAAATGTTCACTTCTTGTTACACAGCACAGAAATGGCCTATTATACCTGTGTTGGTAGTGAAGGGTTTCGTACAAAAAGTCAAATGTAAGTCTTGGTGCCACAGACTGTTGTTGTCTTGTAAAGACTGGATACTGGCTGGTCTTCATACCCTCCAAAATGCTTTTGGATCAAGAGTCGTGTGAGAGATTCCTCACCTTTCAAGAAAGAGATTGTCCCCCTGCCTGTAGAGTTTGGAAATAAAAAATAATTCCAGAGGTGCTCTCTTGTTCAACAGCACAGTTCATGGAAGATGTAATTTGCAGGGCGTAGGAACAAGAGAGCTCAGGAACAGCAGTCCTTGGAGAAACGGAGAGCAGGTATGAGAAGGATAATGATTGCAGTCACTCTCAGGTGTCTTCAGGTATGTGGATGTGGGAGATGTGACTTCCTGTTGCTTTTATGATGTTGTAGCAGCAAGGCCATGAGGAGAGCAATCTCCCTTTCCAGGTGGCAGTCTCATGCTTTTCCTTGTTCTCCTCTCATAGAGCCAGTTTTCCTGAAGTTCTGCTGTCCACCATGTGACTTCTCCAGTAGGAGCAGCTGCCTGCTTGTGCAAAGCAAACCAGCCTCTGTGACATAGTGTTTCTGGTCTCAGCCTCAGGATCAATAGCTAGGAGTCCTGGCTGGATTCTTTAACTTCCAGCTCAGTGCAGCAGCTTCTTCCACATCAAAACCTGAGCAGTTGATTTTTACATCCTTTTCCAGGTTGCCCCTTTTCCCCCTCATCCATAAGCCTGAAAAGTTTTAGTTTTGGAGTTGTTCTGTACTCATGAAGGTTAGACAAATGGAAAGTTAAACAAAGGGGTCCATATGTTAATATAATTTACAGAGATAAGTGGAGTCCTGTCACCTGTGAAGCAGAGAATCTGCACAGTTCTGGATATTCCAGCTGCTGGCTGTAGCTGCTGTGTGGATCAGCATGTCAGAGGTGACTGGTGTGCCATGTGTGACCCACACCACGTGCTTCTGCAAGGATGCCAAAGGCCTCTGGATCAGAGCAAGCAAGTGGCATGCTGTATGTTTTGCCAAGGAACAATTTTCCTACTTGTTGCACTTTCAAATGCCTCAAGGAATAGGGAAGTAATAGTTTTATTTGCATGCACTAGGATGGCCATTTCCAGGCAAGAGGAGTACTTTCCCCCCCACCCCCTATTCAGGTGGAATTGGTGGGTTCCCTTCACTTATCTTGTGCCAGCTTTCAGGTGATTCCTGTTGGAGGGATCCCTTGCTAATAAAGATCAGCTGAAGCTGTAAATCCCAGGCTAAACAAGAATGTCAGTATTACATTAGACCTTTTAACTCTTTCAGGGGTTTCAGGTGTGTTTGGACAAAAAGGGTAGGGAGTAGCTGTTTTTTTCTTTCCCCAAAGGACAAAGCTATGCTGTGAACTATGTCAGCTGGACTTCAGTTTTATTTTCTGGATAAGCTTCCAATTCAGGTTTCACAAACCTGCTTTGTTTACTGAGTCGTAGTAGACTGGATTACAGCCATAAAACTGACTTTGTAGAAGGGACAGCTCTTTCTTTTTGCTGAAAGTAGGGTTTTTTTAACATACCAACTGGCTTAGAGACAGTGAAATCTGAAGACCTGTCCTGATTTTCCCCCAGGAAATATATCAAACAGCTGTGTAAGTGGTGCTTTTATTGCAGACCTTAGGCAAGTGTCACTTGGTTTATCTGTCACTTAACTGAAGGCATTTTACTTCAGGATTCAGACTTGATTTGAGATGCTGGTTTTATGAACCTGCATACAATGGCAGTAATGTGGAATGCACTTGGTGCATTAGTTGATGGCTCTCTGCTAGGTAAACTCCTATGTGAGGAACCTGTTGGTTAGACTGAGAGTTATCAGCCTCAAAAGTTTTGGAGTCCCAAGGCTCTCTGTGTTTACTTTTTTACTAGCACAATCTGAAAGTCATGCTGAGCACATAAAGCAGATAATGTCACTGTTAGTGTGAAAGTTGGAGGGAAGATGCATTTGCTTATTTGCTCCTGTTCTGGAGATCCTTGGAGGGTGATAGCTTTCTGTTCATCTGGATAACCATAAGGTTTAGAGCAGGAATCAGATCTATGCTATATTTAGCTTGAAGGAGAGATGCTTCTTGTTCCTTTCCTTTTTTTTTGCTGTGGAAAGCCTTTGGCACATCAAAAATTTTCTGAGCTTTTTTGTGTTTTAAATTTATCTTCTGCCTTTCCCTTTCAAGGAGAAGGCAGTGCAAGTGGTGTTGATCAATGCCTTGTGCAGTCAGATTTTGTAGCAGGTGTAGGCCCCTGAGGGTCCTCCCTCAGAGTACTGAAATTGCTGAATCCTGAATTTTGTTTAAATCACAGTGGGTTGTGCTTGCAGGTGTAAGATTGTTGAGTTTTTAAAATCTCAATTTTGGTGACATCTTGATAGGGGATGAAAGTTACAACCAAATATTTATAATTCTTGCTCAAATATATTATTGCAGAGGGCAATGGAAGGGATCTCACTATCTTTTTAGCCACGAGCACAAACTTAATAGGTTATTAAGTCTGTTTTAGGCTCACTGTGGATGTTAGTTGATGAATCTTCTGAGGTTTGGCTGCCCTTTCCTGTTGCTGTTTGTCCTGCATTTGTAAATTTTCCTAGTCAGTAGGCGATCCAGATAAATTGGTGGTGATGGGGAGTGGATTTTGCAGAGGAGCTCGTGGCTAAGTGTTTTCATTTGTTCAAAGTGAAAACAAAATCAGCAGAGTTTGCATTACATCTGTGAAGTCTAGGGAAGAGAAAAAAGGCCTTGACTTTACAAAGCCTACCTAGCCTAATAAGATAGCAAAAGGTAGGTTAGAGCAAATCTTCCACTGTGAAATTCAAGAAATAGTTTTCTGCAAAAGTGAAAACCACTGTTGGTTTATAAAGTCTTTGAAAAACGTTACATGATTTTTGTATGTTCTAGCACATTAGTTAACACTCTTGGAGATAATCTGTCTGGTCTGGTGGTTGTGTGGTTGTTTTTTTTTTTACCTCAAGTGGTTTGTGTTCTGCACAAGGAAGGGCTTAGTGGGGTGGGGGTTCTTCAGCTTCTTTGATGTGGAATGTCTGTACTGTGCTTTTTAATGCAACTTCTCCAAATTCTTAATTACATGATGACAAAAGGAGTTAGTGAAAAATATGCTCAATAGTGACTGAAACAAACCATTAGGAATTCTATATAAAAGAAATGGAAGATGATTATAGCCTTATTACATTGCTATATAAATGCATAAAAGGGCTACCATCCTAACTGCTGCATATTGTTCTTGTTGTCTTAATCTGGAAAAGGATATAGTAGAACTAGACAGGATTCTGGGGCAGAAAAAACCGAGGAAGATGCAGTTTAAACTGAGTCTTCTCACCTTGAAAGAGATGGTTCAAAGAAAGATCTGTAAGATTTTGAGAGACCCTGAAAAAATGGACAAGGCAGCATTTGCTTGTGCCACGCAGTATAATCACCAGACAGCATTGAAGGGAGTATGCTGAGGAATACAAAAATATAGAGAGGTTTTTTTAAATAATGTGTCAGGTCTGCCAGTGATTATTAACAACAATGGTTCCATTGCAACCTCTTGTTTAGGGAAATACTTTTCCAAAGCAGGGAGTTGTGTGAAAGTTCTAGTGTTTACTCAGGTTTTTGTTGATCTCTAGAGCATTCCTTGCTTGCTGTTTAGGAAGCAGTGTATAGGGTGCATGGGATTTTAATCCCACCCAGTGTGGTGCCTATTCTATGATGCCTGGACTTCATGCTGATTTTTGAGTGAAATCAGACAATCCTAGTGTATGGTTGCAGCTTAAAAGAGAATTCTAAAATGTGTGGATTGTCGACTAACTTACAGCTGTTTTGTTATGGATTGAGCACAGTAATTTACATTTTATGGAGAGGACTTCACTAGGATAGAATAACTTGGGATACTGTAGTAGGAGATGTAACTTGGGATATAGATAGTGTAGTAAGGAGACTACTGCAGTTATTCAGGAAGCTATTTGTGCTGGCAGGAGGATCTTGAGAACTGGAAGAAACAAAATTTTTAAGCTGCATAGCTGTCAGCACACTTGCAAACTTTCCTGTACTCTTCTGTCCCCTGTACAGATCAAGGTACAGAGAAACATGAAGGAGCTGGTACTTCTGGGATTACTGATCAGGAAAAGGAATTGTCGAGCAGTGCGTTACAAGCTTTCCAGGTAAGACAAAGCCAAACTCAGAGACTTGTAATTTACCACAAAACTGCTAAACGGGCTTATATAATTGTTTCTCCTCTTAATGCAATTGAAAATGCATCAGCAGAATATTATATCAAAAGTAGCATTTGTTGTGTTATGAAACCAGCACGTACATTTTCTCTCTGATGCGGTGTGAGAAGACTGAACAGGAGCACGTTTAATCTTGATTCTAAAAACTTGTAACCTTAAAAGCTATATGATGGTTTAATTAGAAGAAGCAGGCTGCTATTCTGTGTCAGCATTGGAAATGCATGATCTCTCTGAAGAATTAATCACTTCAAGCTAAAAATGTTGTGTTAAAGGGTTTAAAGGAACCACGTGTATTTAAAAACCAAGCAACAAACCAAACCTTGTATTTTAGCATCATGCTATATTCTTTCACAAAAAATATCATATACTGCTCTGTCACTTGGCATTAAAACATATTTTGCAATGCAGAACACCTACAGGTGTTATGTTTACTACCTGGTTTGTGTTCCTTGGAAGATTTTTTTTTCTCTGCGTGTGTTAAAACTCTGGTAGCAGGTCTTCTGGCTTATTTCTTTCTTTGTATTGTCTCCTAATTTTATTTAGTGTGACAGGAAGAGTAATTGCTTTCCCTTTCAATTGTTGTATCTCTGTGTCCAAAATGCCTTGTGTTAATTCAGTTTTGAATGTGTGAAATGGGTCAGGGGAAAGAATTTAAATGTTCTCTTTTGAGATTCCTTCTTGTATGTTTCACTCAGCATTTTAAATTTGTCTGGAATATTGTTACATGAAGTGCATGTAGTTGGTCCTTAAACTGACTACAGTTGATCTTATTCACTGATATCTTCTTGCTGTCTAGCTCAATTATTCTTTTTCAGTAACATTTTTGGCATTGAGAACTGAAGGCACACAGGCTTTGTTTGTTTTCCACCTTGTCCACAAATCTACATGACTAAAATACTTTTGATCTGATGATGACTTCATCTTTACTTTTATACTGCTCCAGTGTATCTGATTTATCTCATGATGTTTTTCTTGCTTTAAGAACTCCCTAAATTCATGGAATTGAGGTAGCAGCATGTGTGAGCAGAATTAATCTGGTGCCTTGTTTGCCAATTTTCTTGCTATTGAGTAGCTGTAAATAGCATTGTGGACTGCCTTGCATGCTGCGTTATCGTGTTACACTCCAAATTTCAGTCTTGATAGAATTGCTATAAAATTGGATCCTGTCTAGTAGAGGGGCATAAAGGCCTCTTAGCTAATGAAAAGCATTACAAAATAAGCTGAGTGTTTGAAGGTTCAAGGTTTGTAGTCCAGCCATGGTTAGAAACCTTTTTGCTGTGATCTGAAAGCTGCTTCTGTTGAAGAGAAGCTGTGAGTATGAGCACAGGAAGAGAATCACTAGGAGATGAACTGTCTCAATTTAAGAACACACCAGCAGTTGAGTTGCAGGTCCCTGTGTTTGTACACATGATCACTAGGCAATCCATGCTGTTGGTGCTTAGGGCTGTGAAAATGTGTGTCAGTGTCCTGCTACATCTGTCTCTCTGTAAGTTGTTTAACTGTGTTTTCATGGGAGACTGAAGGAACTGGAATGGTTGCATTGAGAGTAGCTGCAGAATAGCAACTTTCTTGGGAAGAGCAGAAGGTCCCCAGAGCCCTTCTATGTTGTATTCTTTCCTTAATAGAGGAAGTTAGGCAGGATCCCAGGAGATGCTCCATGGAACAGATCTAATAAAGGAGGAGGAAATGGAGGGTGGTTGTGGTACTTGAGAGCTTAACTTTTGGTTGTGCACCATTGGCAGAGATGGAAATGAATCTGCTTATCTGCCTGATCAGATTGGAGGTAACCCTGACACGAAGAGGTGAAGGTGATTATTCCTGTGTAGAAACTGAACAGTTGAGAGTGAAGCATCATTTAGGCTTAATGTAGTTGAAAGAGTCAGGAATTCTCTTTCATCCCTTGATGCCACTAAATTCCTCCTGTACCAACACAGAAAACACCAAAACTGAGAGCAGGCAGAGGTGAGCCTCTCTGAAGTCCTTGTTTATTCCTGAGGTCAAAGAAAAGGATTTTTCAATTAAATCACACGTCAGTGGAGCATCATGCTTTGCTCCTAGTTTCTGTTTAGGCCTGCCTGGGTGACTGAATACTTTATTCAACAGCTAAAGCTTGTAAAAATATTTTTTAAACGTATACTGGGAAAGTGACACCCTCTTTTTCCAACCTGTCTTAAGCTGACTTCCATAGATTAAATTGTATATGTATCCAGGTGAAGTGAAGGATGGACATAAACTGTTGGAATGGAACTTGTGTAAGCAACTGCAGGCTCTCAATATTCATGTAATGGGGAAAGATTATGAAAACTGAGGAAGTAGAGTACTGAAATTTAATATGACTAAGAGAAATCAGAATAACACTTTTCATGGAAATGCCTCTTTATAATAATCAACTGCATAATTTGTCCTTCCTCCACCAAATTATTTTTGGAGTTGGATATGGCTTCAGTGTTTAGATTTAGTTATCATACATGTTAATCTGCATAAATAATCAAGTGTGTGTGTAGACATCTAGTTCACTTCATTTGCTTTTGAAAAGAAAAGACTTTGTATCTTCTAATGCATCTTTCTGGTATGGGTGCAATTTCCAGGCTGGAAACTATGATGCTTGCTTGCAACACCTGAACACCCTTCAAGACATCAACAAAGATGACTACAAAATTACTTTGAATACTGCTGTTGCAGAGTTCTGTAAAAGTAACCAGACTACAACGGACAATTTGAGACAAACCCTTAACCAGCTGAAAAATCAGGTAATGCAAACATATTGACGTGGTCCTTGATTTTGAATACTGCTAATGGTGGTCAGATCTTCTAGTGAAACAGGAGTAAAGCTTCTGCTGCTTGTCCCTTTAATAGAATGAGAACATAACATTATTTTTAAATGTCTGAGTCAGTTTAATCTTTTAGAATTATTTTGTTAGTTATGGTTTTAGTTATTGTTGAAACTGACCTGAGATTATAACCATAAAGACCTGCTATATTCTTTCAGTAGGAAGTTTCTTAACCTGGCATAGTTTGCAAAATAATAAAAAAGTGAAAATATTACTTTTATTACTCAGTTGACATCTATTCGTTTAATTGTATATTTTTTTGCTGGGTTTATGTGCAACAACAATCAAGTTTATTAGATTATAACTCCTACCTATCTTCAGAGAAATTCTTAGCTTTGGATCATTTTTTGTTAAATATCTGACACTTTTGAATCATAGGTACTGAAAATTTAATGAAATGAGAGGGGTTTTTTTTCAGGTTCACTCTGTTGTTGAAGAAATGGATGGTTTGGATGATGTTGAAAACAGTATGCTGTACTACAATCAAGCTGTTATCCTGTATCACCTGCGTCAGTACACTGAAGCTATATCAGTTGGGGAGAAGCTGTACCAGTTCATAGAGCCCTTTGGTATGTACACAGAAGGGTTTTGTTCATGCAGTAACTACAGAAAGGGCATTCAGTCTTTCTTGCTGTCAGACAAGTGATCTGCTATTCACTAATATGATTTTTTAAAAATAGATAGGGTTTGGAATGAAGAATATGTTCTACTCATATCAAGGACAGCAACCAAATTTGGGGGGAAGGTAGTTCAGAGACATTTAGCAGACAAGTATGAGGAAACTGAAATGGATTTTTTACAACTTGAAAAGGTATTTATGTAAATGATGTACAAACTAATGAAATTATTTTAAATCTAGTATTTTGAGTCATACAGTGTCATGGGTGGGTGTCTATTTTTCAGGGCACTCACATTTTTAAATACCTGCATTAGGTCACACATAATTCTATGTGCTCATATGTGAATATAAAGTCTGCATCTTTTATGAGCTATGACACCTTGTCTACTGGAATTGCCATACTTGTATAAAACAACTTTGTAATCCTTGTTGAATTTTGAAAGTGAGCAGGCTGAAGGACGTTTGTGTGTCAGGGAATTAAGTAAATGCTACTATGTTTCTCCTCACCGTTTCAATATGTGTAGTTGGGACTTACTCTGTGAAGTCAGATGTGTTTGCACAGAATCTTTTCAAGTTCTGTGGGTTTCTACGTTTGCATGTGGCTCTCTCTGTTTAGATGCTGCATCTTTGGTTTGATCTGCTTGGATCAATTCTCAGTCCATGAACACGAAATACTTGTTAAGCTGTCTTTAGCCTATGCTCCTTTTGAAAGAATGAGCTGTCTTTTCAGTATATGTACCTATCTATGTGTTTCAGTGTATATATGCTTATGTAGGTGGCTGTGTTGTTTTTTTCTTATGTAATATATTGATTTTTCTCATAATGTTGCATAGATGCACTTTATAGTAATTTTTTTTCCCTGGTCATGTTTGGAAGGATTAGTGTTAGAGCTGTAAAATAATTATTACTTCTTTGCTTTATACAGAAGAGAAGTTTGCCCAGGCTGTGTGCTTCTTGCTTGTAGACTTATACCTGTTAACTTACCAAGCTGAGAAAGCCTTGCATCTGCTTGCTGTTCTGGAAAAAATGATTTCACAGGGCAACAATAACAGCAAGAATGGAAAAAATGAGGTAAACTTAAAATCATATGAATGCCACAAAGTCTTTACCAGAAATATGCTTTAGCTGAATCAAAAGTTAGTATTTTAAAATACTTTTGAATTATAAAACTATGTTAGATCACCTGCAGCTTTAGACACCAACTTAGACATGCTAATAACTGAGTTAATTGTGTACAGCAGTTATTTATTCCCTCTCTTTCATGCTTTTCTCTTACACAGAGGGAGCTAAGATGTCTTTGAGTCAGAAACTTGCTTTAGAAAGACAGTTGTCTGCAGGGTCAAATATATTTAGTTTCCTTGTTTGTCTTGGATTATGACCATATGAGACCTTAAGTTTGAGAAGGAAATCAGTGTCAAGAGAAGAATTGCAATTGAGTAGCACAGGATGGGAAATCAAGTATCTTTTTTACATAGTATCTGAAAGTATGAGGTGAACTTTCAAATGAAATCTTTTGTGTGTCATTTGCAAAAATCAGTAGAATCAGTAATGGCTTGGAAGTGAAAAGAGGGCTCTTCAATCTTTTCCTGTTGATGGAATGTCACACCAGATAAAATGTTTTATCTTTATAGTAGTTCTACTGAAGGAAATATTAAAGAGATACTCTAGAATGTGCAAATCATCCTTCTGGGTAAAAAATTCTTCTGAACTGCAGAGTAACATAACACTAATGTTAATATAGAACTCTGCTTTTCATAGGCTGGTGTGGTTGGTTGGGGATTTTGATTGTTAAGATCAAGTTACTATTTTAGGTGGTATGTGTTTATTTTGATGTTAAATTCGGTGAAATACTAATACATAAATATTTTTCTTCATGTGAGTTGAATCTGTCAACTGAATGTAAAAGGTGACTAACAGTAACACTTCTATTTTAATTTTTTTTGTTTTGTTTTATTTTTTTGTTGGTTTTTTTTGTTTGACAGTCAGGTAATAATACAAATAAAGATTCCTCAAATCAAAAAGCTGAAAGTGGAGCTTTAATAGAAGTTGCTAAATCTAAGATACATCAGGTTAGTGTCTGCATATTTTTTATACAAGATCACTGCTTTAAGGGTTTTTTTAAAATGAAGTTCCATCCCCTTCAAATCTAGTTCAGCCTGAATTGTGGTACCCTGTCTTGTCCTTGTTGTAAAACAAAGGAATGAATTTATCTAACTCTGTTTTTGTAACATTCGTGTACAGGAAAAACTGACCTAACACAATCCCCTCCCCTATTTCAGTCCCTGCAGTTTATAAAAATTTCTTTAAACTGCAGTTAGCTGCATTGACTTTATACCTGTTAGACCTCCAAAAGTCTAAATCAGCAGGTGTGTTATTTTGTTGTACTGTTCTGTTGAAAAATATGAGAAGAAACAGAACGCTTCTCTATCAGCATTCACTTACTCATGCTTTCAGTTTAGGAAGCAAAGGTCTGGGGATTAAAAGGTTAGATTATTTTAGTTAGTTTATCATTTTAAATGGTAGTACCTGTGTTTGAATATAGAGTAGCTGTTGACCATTGAACAAAATGTTCATCTGCCTATTGTAAATACAAGACCTGTAAATATGTTGTTAAAAGTCTAAATAAAATTTCTTTTTTATGAAGACTTATCGAACAGCTTTTTACTATCCATTTTAAAGATGTATATGAAATACTCTGTAGTACATCTCTAGATACAGTTCATCTTGCAAACCTGCACAAGTTATTGTATATTATGTAACAAATCTAATTTTTAACAGTATAAGGTGAGAGCCTATATCCAGATGAAGTCACTAAAAGCATGCAAAAGGGAGATCAAGTCTGTTATGAATACAGCTGGAAATGTAAGTATGCTTTTGAAACTAGATCTCTTTGCTGTCTTAAAACTGAATTTGCTATTGTTCTTTACAAAAAAGTCTTATTGAGGGTAGATGTCTAAAGCAATGCTTTATCTAGTCAGTTGGGTTTGTAATCTCTATTTGCAAGTGTAATTAATGTAGAATTTTCTTGTTTGAGCTGTTTCCAGTTGCTGAAAAAATGCACTGCATTGTTTACAATACAAAAATAACAGTGAAGCAATATATAATGAACAGGTTCAGCTTGCTTTATAATTCTGGGAAAGACAGAGTTTTTGTTTGTGTGGTGGGTTGTTTTTGTTTTTTGGAGTTTGTTTGGGGGTTTTTTGTTTTTGATGTTTGTGGGTTTTTTGTGGGGTGTTTGGGTTTGGTTTTTTTTGTTGTTGTTTTGGGGTGGTTGGTTTTTTTTATTTACATTTTTGTGAGGCTTATGTCTTCCTGCAAAGCCATTTCTTTCTTTATATAGAAATTCTCAATTCAGAATTACATCCACCATCCCAAATAAATTCTACATTAACTGAAGAGCAGGGAATGGGAGGAGAGCACCTTCCCTTTTGTTGCCAGTTTTAACAGCAATCCTTCTGGATCATGAGGTCTCTTTTGGCAGACCAGGAAGATTACAGTCCAGGAGGAACTCTGCAGGGAGGGACGTGTGGGGAGAAATGTACTTAGAGGACAGGTTGGAGAAGGTGGAAGATCCTCTGCAGTTCACCATTGCCATGAGAGTTCTGTAGAATAACACTGGGTTTGAGAGCAGTCAGGAATATGTGTAGTCTGGTAGTTCAGAGGGGACTGTTAATCATGTGCTCAACAAAGAAATGCTACTTCTTGAAAGTAACAGGGCCTAAGCCCACTTAATTTAAAAATGGTAACAGAGGCAAGCTGTTTGTGAAGTGATTTAACACTTAGAAATCATAAACTGAAAGAGAACTAACCATTGTTTTCTCCTTCACAGTCAGCTCCTTCTCTCTTTCTTAAGAGCAATTTTGAGTATTTGAGAGGCAATTACCGTAAAGCTGTCAAACTTTTGAACAGTGCAAACATTGCTGAACACCCAGGCTTCATGAAAACAGGTAAAGTAGAAAGCCTTCATCCTGCAAGTACTCACAGATGTAGTATAATAGGAATACTTGTCCTTGTTAATTTTAAGCATATGAATGATGACTTGAGTAGGTCCTGAATGTCGTGGGTTTGTATGCTGGATATGTTTTCATCTTTCTTGTGTTCCTTCATGTAACATTGGTGTTTCTCACTGAATGTTCTTGCTGTGATTGTCTATGAAAATGGATTTGTGAAGGTATAAATGTAATATTTGCAAGGCTCATAATTGAGTCTCTAAATCAAGAAATGAAACAAAAGGCAACTTAATATATCTAGAATTGAGATCTCAGGTTGCACTTGAAGAGGAGACTGTATCAGTTGTAATGATGATTGTGGGAGAATTGCAGATGTTTCATGAGATGTTAAGGTTTGACTTCTATTGGATGTGATTTTAAATTACTTTTCTCTCTAGAAAGTATGTGTGGACATGCACAGAAACAGAACAACACATTAGTGTGTGTCATTTGTATACTATAAATATATTCTCTGTATATATACAGTCATGGTATAGAGTATTTAAATCTATTTGAGATTTAATTGACAGTTTAAAATGTCAGTTTAAAAATACAGAGAATGCTGTGTCTTGTGTCAGTAGAGAGCTAGGATTTAAAAAAATACTTGTGCTGTAAAATGACTGAATTGCTTTGATACTTTGTTAATGCTGTTTTTGGGATACACTTTTAACTTCCTGTCCTGTAAGACACTTTTTTACCTAGTAAATACTGCTGCATAAATTACTTAGATGATAGAAATCTGAGTTGACATTCTCAATAATTTGTTTAAGCTTCTGTATTTGCAGAGAAGTTTCATAGAAAACATTCCAAAAATTTGCCATAGTGCCTATTTGCACAGTAGAATGTTCACTTAATAGTCTTTCTAGGTGGTGAGTGAAATAATGTCTGTTGAATGTGTTAATGGCCTGTTTCTTGGTTTTTTGGGTTTTTAGAGTTTTCTTTTTTTCTTTATTATCAATGGTAACCCTTTAAAGATTCAGTTACCAGCAAATAAGTTGCAAGTTTAAATTTTTGTTCTTTAGAAGGAAATTTTTACCATGTTACCTGAGCATGATATATTTAGAAAGGAGAGTGTTTCCTGCTTGTATGGTTGGGTTGGCATATTTTTTGGATTTATAAAACTTAGGTAGATAACGTTATTTGACCATTTCACTTTTATAAGAGCCATCTGTTAAAGGTCTTGAAGTGCTTGCATGTTAAGTTGTATGGAAACCTGCAGGTGAATTCACTTCAGCTTGAAATCTGTCAAATTGGCTTTATATCTGGCTCTCCTAGAATATGGTGCAAATCTGTGGTCAACTCTCCAAGAGAACTGGAATGATGGGCAGAAATGTATGTTTTTAAAATGGTTGTGAGGCAGGGATGTAACTCCATAATCCATGAACGTGTTTGATACTCTTCAATAACATTCTAACCCATGAGAGAATGGTTGGAGCATTTCATGGGCTCAGCAACAGTTCTCAGTTTGTGGAAATGGTCTTTGCTTGTTCTCTCAGGTGAATGCTTACGGTGCATGTTCTGGAACAATCTCGGCTGCATCCACTTTGCAATGGGAAAGCACAATTTAGGAATTTTTTACTTTAAAAAAGCCTTGCAAGAAAATGATAATGCTTGTGCACAGCTGGGAACAGGCAACTCAGATCCAGGTAAGGAAGAGATTAAAATAAATGGTGGAAGAGGGCGGGTGAATCAAGAAAATAGAGGGTAGAAGGTTTCAGTAGTTATCAGCAAAATTCCTGTTCTGTCTCTTTGTGGAGGACAGGATAAGGAGGGTGAGACTTTTGACAATAACTTGATTTCAGAATATAGTTGCTGTTGCCAGAAATACATAATGATGATGATGAAATATGTTTTTTCTTTTGTTGTTGTTGTTTTCTTTGATGTACCTCAGGGCTGTGGCAACTCCTTCTCTCTCATTTATAGACTTTGACAGTAAGTTAGGGAAGTATGACAAAATAAAGTTTTTGTGATGTAACTTGCATAGGTTATTTATAGTCCTGCTGACTGGGTAGAATCATCAGGGCATGAAGGATGTATGGGGGTTTGTTGTGTTTTGTTGGTTTTGGGATTTTTTTTTTTTTTTAACATGGAAGATACAGAAAAGGTGGAGTGTAATACTGTTAAATTAGCATTTGCAGGATGATATGTTTTTCCAACTTTCCTACTGAATAATTCCCAGTCTTGTGTGAGAAATGTTTATTTGTTTAGTTTTATGGCTACTTCTGTTGTAAGAATACAAAAGCAAGAAAATCAACATAATAGTAAGTTTTCTTGCTTTGATTAATAATTCTTAAGTTTGTTTTTCTCTTTCAGGTAAATGATTTAATGAAATCATACAATGGGTTGAGTTGAAAGGGACCTAAAAACATGTAGTTCCAACCTCCCTGCCATGGGCAGGGACACATTCCACTAGACCAGGTTGCTCAGAGCTCAACCCAACATGGCCTTGGACACTTCCAGAGATGGGGCATCCACATTTTCTCTGGGCAACCTGTTCTGGTGCCTCACCACCCTCACAGTTTAGATATCAGGAAGAAATTCTTTACTAAACCTACCCTCTGTCACTTTAAAGCCATTCCCCCTTGTCCTGTCACTCCATGCCCTTGTAAAAAGTCCCTCTTGAAGCCCCTTTTAGATACTGAAAGGTCTCCCGGGAGCCTTCTCTTCCCCAGACTGAACAAGCCCAGCTCTCTCAGCCTGTCTCCATAGGAGAGGTGCTCCAGCCCTCTGATCATCTTCATGGTCTGCCAGTTCCTGGCCTCTTGCCATGGGCTCCTGCCACCCAGAGCTCAGCTCTGCAGCTCACGCTGCAGCTGCACACCAAGATACCTGCATGAAATGTATTCCTCATCTTCCACCAGCACAAAGTTATTTAAATAGAAGTTATCCTTGTCCTTCCTGGTCAGCCTTAGCATTTCCTTCAACTTGGAGATTTTGACAGACCCTCACATTGGAACAAAGTTAGACTTGTCCTGCTTTCTCTTTCTAGTGAGCATACCAAAAGCAATCTAGTCTCTAAAAGTATGTTTTATTACAATATAAACCAATATGCTAGAAGGTGATTGCTCTTTAGGGAACACAGAATTGCTAGCTATACTTGGGGATGGGGCTGGCAAAAATAAAAGGTCTGAAATAAATCTGTGCCCCTACAGAACAGGTTCTTTCCTCCAGTCCTCTCTTCTGCTCCACCAGACATGTGTCTTAGTGAAACAAAGTTTTCTTTTCACGGATTGTCATTGAAATTGAAGCCTCCAAGAAGTTTCAGATAAGGGATTTTTATTTTTTCTTCAAGGAGTAAGTTTTTCCAAAACACTGAAAGTTTACTGAAAGTTGGGTGCAAACTTCTCTTGGTAATCCAAGCCATAACTTTGCTTATGTAATGAAATGCACGTCCCAAATGTTGATGGTCTGAAAAAAACATTTCATTACTAGTGATCCATCTATCAAATCCACATTTTCCCAGTGTACAGGCAAGGATGTTGTGTGGGACAGTGGCAAATGCTTCACAGAGGTCCAGGTAGATGATATTGGTTGTTCTTCATTTACCCCCCCAATGCTGTAGCCCCATTGTAGATGGCCAGCAGAGTTGTCAGGCACAATTTGCCCTTAGTGAAGCCATGTTGGCTGTCACCAGTCACCTCCTTATTTTCCATATGCTGTAGTGTAGTTTCCAGGAGAACTGGCACCATGATCTTGCTGGGCACAGAGGGGAGACTGACTGACCTGTAGGTCCCCAGGTCTTTTTTCTTTACTTTTTCTTAAGATGGGTGTTATACTTTCCCTTTTCCAGATAGTGGGAACTTCACTGGACTGCCATGAATTCTCAAATATGATGGGTAGTGGCTTAGCCACTTCCTCCATGAGTTCCCTCAGGACCCACAGATGCATCTCATCAGGTCCCATGGACTTGTGCACTTTCAGTTTCCTTAGATGGTCTTGAACCTGATCTGCAGGTTACGTTCTTCATTCCTTCAATCCTTACCTTTGTGACTCAAGTGATGTGGCTGGAGCACATACCTGTGAAAACTGATGCAAAAAAGCAGTTGAGTACCTTAGTCTTCTCCATATCCTAGGTAACCAGGTCTCCCATTTCCTAATGGAGAGGGCCTACAATTTCCTTCATCTTCCTTTTATCACTAACATGCCTATAGAATCTTTTTGTGTTACCCTTGGTGTCCCTGGCCAGATTTAATTCTTTCAGGGCTTCAGCCTTCCTAACCTGATCCCTCCTTGCTCAGACATTTTTTCTGTACTTCTCCCAGGCTACCTGTCCTTGCTTCCACCCTTTGTAGGCTTTCTTTTTGTGTTTGAGTTTGTCCAGGAGTGCCTTGTTCAGGAGGCCTCTGGGCATTTTTGTGTGACGTCTTTGTTGGGATGCATGACTCTTGAGCTTGGAGGAGGTGGTCCTTGAATACCAACCAGCTTTCTGGGGCCCCTCTTCCCTTCATGGCTTTATGCCATGGTATTCTACCAGGCAGATCCTTGAAGAGGCCAATGTCTGCTCTCATAAAGTCCAGGGTAGCAAACTTGCTGTGCACCCCTCTTGCTGCCCTAAGGATTTCAAACTCCACTATTTCATAGTTACTGCAACCAAAATGGTCCTTGAGCTTCATATTCCCCACCAGCCCCTCCTTGCTGTTGAGAACAAGGTCCAACATAGCACCTCTCTGCATGGGCTCTTCCAGCACCTGGGGAAGGAAGTTATCATAAATACATTCCAGGAATCTCCTGGATTGTTTGTGTGCTGCTGTTATCCCTTCAACAGATAGCAGGGCCAGGGCCTGTGAATGTGAGGCTGCTCCTATCTGACTATAGAGGGCCTCATCACTCAGTCTTCATCATTTTCATTTCTTGTTTTCTTTTAAATCTGCTTACTCTCATGCATTTACTGTTTTTCCTATTCCTCCCCTGGATCTAAGTGCAGCTTTAGCTATCTGTGAAGACAGAAAACAGTTCATGCTTGTTAACAACAAAGTGGTTTTCTTCTGGAATTTCAGTGAATAACAAAGATGTGTATTCTCACGTATCTGGGATTCAGTATTATTTTATAACATTTGGCTTGAGCGACAAGGAAAATACGTGGTTAGCATTTAATGTACTTCAATCTTTATTAACAGTACAATTAATTTGTCTTTGATACCAGTTATGATGTGAAAGGGATTTATTTACAGAGGAAGGCTAGTGAGTTTCTGTGATGAAAGGGGTGTTTCCCACAGCTTCCCTCTTCCTCTTCTGTTTTCTGCTCTCCCGAGCTGCACAACTAATATGATATAATCCTCTTCTGCAGGTAAAAAATTTTCAGGGAGACCCATGTGTACACTACTGACAAACAAACGCTATGAGTTGCTCTATAACTGTGGAATCCAGCTCTTGCATATTGGGAGGCCCTTGGCTGCCTTTGAGTGCCTGATTGAGGCGGTGCAGGTATATCACTCAAACCCTCGTCTGTGGCTGAGAATAGCAGAATGCTGCATTGCTGCCAATAAAGGGGTAAGTAGCTTTGCAAATGTCTTTTTTAAAATGACACGTGGTCACAGAAAGGTAGAGTTAATGCCTAGAGTTTAGCTGTGCATTTTAAAGTCCTAATGTTGCAACACCTCTGTGTAAGTCCATATTGATTATTTTTTGTGTATATGTGTTTTTTGTGTGTTTAATCTGAAGCTGCAACAGGTAGAAGGGAAATCTTTGCATGTAATCTTCTCTTCTTCATGCAGCTGAAACTCATCTAAAGTTTCAGTGTTTCCTCACTCATTTGCCACTAGAGATGGTACTGTGGGTAGTCTGAAAGGCATAGGCTGAGGAAACAGAGATTGGGCTTCTCCATCCTGAAGCTGTCGTGATCACAGCAGTTGGGGAACTGAATCTCTTAGCTGCTGAGACTTCACCTTCTTCTGTTGGCAAAGTTGGTGGAAACTTGCTGATGGCAGTGTATTGCATGTTCCTCTGGGGCATTCTTGGTTTCAGGTTTGTTTAGGATAAGCCTATATGTTAAAATGCAGAAAAGTGGGGACAGGATCGTTTGCTTTTGGGAGAGAAAACATCACTAAAATAGTACATCTGTGAAATTAAGATATACTGTACTTGATTCCCCATGAAACTAATCCACCCCTTACGTATGGGGGAGTGAGGTGGTAATCTGTAATTGCATCATCTGTGCAATTATTTCCACAGTATGCCCATTTCACTCACTGCACAAGATGTGTGGGGTTAATTGAATAAATACCTATATTCACTCTATTCCCCCCTGATCCCTGAATTCTGTTTTCTCTCTCTGGGTGGTCTGTGTGCATTTATTTACTGCACACTATCCAAATCCTTCCAAAGATAAAATTTTTAAGTTTTCCCTTGGGAATTTCAAAGGTACTCATTATTTTGCTATCTATTTTGGAAAATTTAAGGAAAATACAACTTCATAGGTTTGTGGGAGTGTTGTGCCCCCATTTCACAGGCACAGCACTGAAGTTTCAGAAGTGTTGGGTCAAAAACAAACTGAATTTGATTGTTTAAGTGCTGGCTGTAGTCAGATTGCTCTTGAGCTTTATGAAGCACAGTAAATGCAGGACAAAACAGGTTTCTTCATACTCACTTGCAATTTTCTGTGTCTATCCCACTGGGTATGGGTCACACATAGATTAAGAAGACACATCTGATCATATCTAGTGAAAAGCTGAGTATGAAAGAGTGGATTATCTTAGGTTTTGTGGGAAAAAAACAAAGCTAGCATTCCATTTACAAGGACAGTGTTTAGCAGTCTGGAAAAAGGAAATACAGGGCCTTATGGGCACTTCTCTACTGCAGAGTAGCCAAAGCAGTAGATTATGCCAGGCTCCTGAGGCTTTCCTGCTGCTACAGATATGATGTTGTGTGGTGTACCAGAGAGCCTTAAATTTATGTCACAAAAACAGCTGGTTGTTTCCTAAATTTGTAATTTTAAAGGAAAAATTTAAGTTTGGATGCTCTTGATATTAAAAGCAATGAGGAAGTGTACTTTAAATTCTAAGTTAGATTTGTAACATGATAAGTGAAGCCCTGAAGTCAGTACTGTGTTTTTATTTGACCTTGTAACTGAATTTGCAATAATATTCCTTTATATGTAAGTATGGATTCGTACTTATGCTCTGAACACTATGCAGAAAAATAATTTTATTTAAGCTAATTTTCACTCACTGTAGTATTTTAGTTTATACAATATGGCTAGGAGAAGATTCCCTTTTAAACATCAGCCTTTTAGTCACCTTTTTTGAAAGGTGTTCTTTGTATCCAAACTCATGTATGTATGTTTTATTTGAAAATAAATGCTATTATGTCAATTTTCTTTTTCACAATAGATTCTGATAAATTTTCTGAAAAGCAATAGCTACTTAAAGTGCAGATTTAGGGTAAGTTTTTCCTTAGAACTGTTCATTGCCAATTTTATTTACCAGTGAAGTTAAGATGGCTCATGATAAAACAAACCCCAGTAAATACAGTGTAGAGAAAATTTTTGGGACTGACAATTAAGGTGCTTTAAGTTCGTTTGACCCCTAGAATGTCTGCATACTCAAAAATTTGTCAAATCAGTTAATTTAATGTATCTTTGCATATGTTGTTGTTCAGCTTCTTGCTCCCTGTTGCAAGGTTTGAGAGCAGCTTTTTCAGAGAGCGTTTTGAATGCTGTGTAAGCAGGGGGAGAAGGTGACAAGTGTTACAGTGCCCATTCTGAATATTATGTGGCAAATCATATTATTTCTTTAGATATCCTGTCAGTTCTTTTAATATGACTTGGTTCATTGTTCTTTGCTTTCAAAACAGAGAAGAAACTAGGTCAGTAGGCTATCAGACAAGCTGTCAGAACTAATCTGTACTTACACTGTGTGCAATAAAACCCCTCTGCAACACAAAGACAATAGAAGGTGTCTGATCCTTCATCGTACTTAAGGTTTAAAACTGTACCCATTATGAATTCTTACATTTTAGCAAGGTTCAAGGTCTTCTAGCTTTCACTTATTTTGTCAAGCTCTGATGCAACAGCCTTGATGTTTTAGTTCTTTTTTTTTCCCTTTTTCCTTTTAGACATCAGAACAAGAGACTAAAGGTCTTCCCAGCAAAAAGGGTATTGTGCAATCTATAGTAGGTCAAGGCTACCACCGTAAGATAGTCCTAGCATCCCAGTCCATACAGAATGTTGTCTATAAGTAAGTATGTTTTCCATGGGTTATTTTGTTGGTATAGTTTTGTTAAGGGTATGTATCTGTTTATCAAAGGTTTTAAAACTGTTGTGGAGTAACTGTTCATTCAGGCCGTGGAGAGAGAGGCATGCTAAAATGCATAGTGAATCCTACTTGAACATCACTTTGTGCGTCCTCAGTGATGGCCAGCAGAGGGCTTAACTGTGTGTTCCTTGTAACTAAGCAGAGCATTAAAGCTTGAAATTGATTTCTCTGAAATTTATATTTCCAGATTACTAAATCTGGCCTCTTTTTCTCACTTAAATCTTTATTTTCAGTAATCCACTTTAGAACAGTGCAGGAAGAATCTAATTGCTCTGCCGTAAAACTTCAGAAAATGAAATCAAGAAAAACAAGAGAACTTCTGATGTGTGGTTGGATCTATTTGGGCATTGTGGTGTGCTTCCAATATGTAAAAATAGCAAGATATATAAATCTTCATGAATTAAATTTGTTATATTAAAACATTATTTAACATTTTTAGGATAAAGTTTTCTCTGCATTCAGGTATTTCCAGAACTCTGCTTTTATTTTTAAATTTAGTAGGATTGCTACTTACTGGTTAAAACTTCTGTGTCTCTTTAAGTGATGGGCAGTCCTCAGCAATACCTGTAGCCAGTATGGAGTTTGCAGCGATTTGTCTAAGAAATGCCTTGCTGCTACTGCCAGAAGATCAACAGGAGCCAAAGCAGGAAAATGGATCTAAAACTAGTAGTCAGCTGGGGGGAAATGCAGAGAACAGTGAAAGCAGTGAAGCATGCAGGTAAACAGAATTGGATATAAACCTTTCTTTTTCTCTGGAGTAACTCTGGGCTGACAGTCTGTGTCTGCTACTTACCCTGTTTGGCTAGCAGAAGAAAATAACATTTGTAAATTCTCTTAGCAGTGTTGGCCTATCCAAGGGAATTGTTTTAGCTGCTCGTTGTTTTAATTGCTGGTATGCTAATTTAAGAATAAAATACTGAGTTGATTCCTACTGGTCCTAACAACTTCTATTAAATTAGACAACGAAATTATTTTTTCACTGACCATATTTTTTTCTGTGCTGCAAATGTTATGTTTTCCCACACCCTCCTGCTGTGCATATCAGTATTTCTCTAATTGTAAGTGAAGTTTCACATGTTACAGTGATTCTGTGTGTGTGTGCACGTGCACCATGTACTTGATTCAATATATATATATATATGTGTCTAGCAGCTCAGTTGTAAACATTTCCCCATGATCAGATTTGACATTCATCAGCCCTAGTATGCTTTGTTGTGTTTGTTTTAGACTAGAAATGGGAAACTGGATTTAGAAGGTAAGTAGGAAAGCAGCATGGAGCTATTGCTTAATAAAAACATCTTTTTGTCCTTAAAGTTTCAGAAAATGTAACTTGTAGACAGGCTATGTCAAAGGAAAGTGTTTAAATTTTTTTCAGCAGTCCTGATACATGATGGACTTCATTTTGAAGAGTAACTTTGACCATAGTCTACACTTTCATTAAACACCATTTGGAGAGGGAAAGTGTTACAATAACTAATCTGGAAAGTGTCTGTGTTAGAACTTGAACTACTTGGAGAGCGGTGAAAAAACAAACTGTTTTTGTCAGACCTAAGTACAGATAAATTTTAAGCAGATAAAATCCATTTGTCACATGGCAGGGCTTACTGCACACATGCTGTATTGCATAGGCACAAAGTGCATCCTCATGTATTCTGAGGTTGCCCGGACATAGACTATGGCTCAGGGTCAGTGGCTGTTACTGCCACAGCAATATTTGAAAAGTATTCTCTGTAACTTTCTTTTTTCCAATTACAGTAAAGTGACCTGCGATTTATGAAAGTCTGGGTGGATTGTGGTTTGTTGTGAGGGGGATTGTGTTTGGGTTTCTTCATAGTTTTGCTTGGTTGTTTTTGTGGGATTTTTGATTGGTTGGTTTGGGGTGGGGGGTTTTGGGGTGGTTTTTTGTCTTTTCCTTGCTGAGGCTGGTGGCTGTGAACTAACTTTCCCTGGCGAGTATGTATGCAGCCTATTGAGATGAAGCTTCTCTTGTTTAAATGTGACTTCAATTTTAAGCTTATGGGGCTCACTAAAGAGCAGTGATGAAAACAAAATGGTGGCCCTTATTCAGACAAAACCTCCTTTTTTGCTGAGGTGGGTTTTGTTTACTTTTGTTGGAGTGAGGAAAGGAAAATATGCCTTGTATGGGAAGATCCTTTACTACCTTCTGTTTTCAAAACCAGATGCTTCTTCAACTGAAAAAAAAAAAAAGTTAAAGAAAGGACTCCTTCATATATTCTGGTGGCCACTGCCAATTGCAAAATATCCACAACAAAGGAGACTGTTCCTGAATTTGTGTGTCACATTCTCAAAGATTCTCTAAGGATTTGTTTCTTCTGACAAGGGAACCTCAGTGAGAGAACAGTAAAACATATAAGGCATTTGAAGAAAATCACACTAATTGAACAGGATGCTTTTGAAGCAAATCCCACTAATTGAGCAGGCTGACTCTTAAGGCAAATTCTTCTCTTATTCACAAGAAAACAGTGAATACTCTTAGTGGTTAAGGGTATTTTTTTTAATCTAATTTTTGGCAAAGGCATGAAGTATATACTCTACAGCAGTATAGATTTCCTTGGAGTTCTTTTGCTCTGTGTTTTGAATGTCTAAGTTGCAGTTACCTGTCTATTACAAACAGGTAAGATACGAAACTCATAAATTAAAATATTCTTGTTAGGTGGACAGACTCAGTTTCAATTCTGAATTATTTTTTTTAATCAGTTTCCAAACCTTAGTGTTTCTCTCTGCCAAGATACAGCTATTAGCAAGGTATAGCTGTCTCTTAAGTTCTCATTCCAATCATACTTTTTAAATAGGAATATATGCCCCTCCCCAAAAAAGCCAAGCATAAAATTAAGACAGTTGAATTTTATTTTTAAAAAAAGACATTTTGTAATAAAAATAAAGGGCAGTCAGAAGTCTAAAGGAAGCTGTAGCACTTTGTGGGTTATCTTTCTAGAATATTTATGTAACTAGTTTTCAAGATGTCTGGAGAGAGAACTAGTTTAGTGCTTTTTTCCAGGCTAAAAGAAAAGAGGCTACAAATGCAGTGAATTCTGTGTCCCTCCAGTTAAAAATGCTTATCCTACACTGAACTTCAAAAATAGCTCAAGGCTGTGGAGAATGGTGTGGGTTGTTTGGTCTGTCAGTCAAATCCTTTCCAGCAAATGTCCCACTTCTTCCTTCTCAAATAGAACAGTTAGAATAAGAGCATGTACCTCAGTGTCTGCATAGCCTCAATTCCTTATATTTCAGGCTATAGAATTTGTCATTTTAAACAGAGTGAATAAATACCAATGCTTTTTACACTGAGAGTTTTTTAATTAATTACTGTAATAAGTCATTGTAATTAATGCACTGTTTTTATTCTAGCAATAAAAGTCATGACGGGGATAAATTCATTGCAGCTCCTCCTTCTTCACCTTTGAAGAAACAGGAATTAGAGAATTTAAGGCAAGTAAATAATATAAAATATTCACTGCTAAATGAGCCTCCTCGTTCCCAGCTCTTTTGTAGACACTTGCAGTGTTGAATTGTAGCAGCTAGTGTAATGTTTTTTTCAAATGGATGTGCTGCCTTTCTTCTTGAGTCTGAACAAGCAGAAACCATCCAGAGATTGAATTTAGGAGGTAGATCGGTCTGTTTGATCCCACTGTTGTAAGTTTGACATTATATGTATTGGGCACAACTAATATCAAGTTCCATAAATGACAAAGCTAAAAACCTGATAATGGCTGTTCTCACTGGTGAAAGGGGATGGAAATTACTGTATGGTACCTTTTCCCTTTGAGGCCATGATAAGGCTAGTTTGGAATTCAGTCCCCAAATTATATGCTTGTTGGATGGGAATAAGTGGAAAGGGGCATAGCTGCTTTTACCAATGAGAATGGTTTTCCTTTCAGCAGGACTAAATCCACAGTTTGCATAAAATAGGAAATAAAAATGCCTCTGTCCAGGCATTTGACTTCCTCACCATGGAAGAATATTGGTAAAATATGACTGTAGACTTTTTTTGTGTTCTCAAAAATCATTAAACTACTTGTTCAGCAGTCAGTGTGTTCTCCAAACAGAGTAACTTGCACATATCTAAATAAGTATCACATTGTCTGGAACCTCTTTACTTTTCCCCAGCAAGTTTATAATTTGCTGGCAATGTTAATTATTCCAGGGGCTGCCAGCCTGTTGAAAATCTCTCTTACAATACAGCTTGCACCTGTTTAGGAAAAGGAAATATGTTTTAAGTTTCTTTATACTGTTTTTCATACAGTAATTTCCCACTTGAACTCTTGGGTAAACTCTTTGTTCCAGCCTAGCTTCAGGTAACCTGTGTTTCATAATGATCAGCTTAACCTTTACTTTGCTCCACTATGTGTAGAAAATCTACTTGTATTCACTTAGAAGCACTTTAGAAGGAATCTGAGGAGACTGAGATCTTGATTATTTATTCTGAAGTGGTGCAAGAGTGTGCTACCCAAAATAGAAAGTGCTGGATTAAAAACAGTAATATGGGTTAGTTGTGGGGTTTGTGGGGGTTTAGGGTTGTTTTTTTTTCTCTCCTCTTGACTGTTGAAAGTGTTGCTGCCATATGTCAAAATTACATGGTATCACTTTGTGATTTTTTTTTTTTAAATACATAGTCTTTCTTTCACAGTCAGCTTTTGTTATCTACTGATGAAGTCTGACAATATGTCAGAAAAAACTTATCAGTTTAACAAGAAGGACACTGCTTCTGGTAAAGAACATTGTGTAAGGAAAGGAAAAGCATTGATTTATTTTTTTGCACTACTTCCCTTGGTTTAATCTAGAGAACATGGCATCCCTAGGACGTGGTTCTGCTGAAACTATTTCTAAGTTTTTGAAGATAGTTGTGAAAAGCAAAATATGTTGCATGCAAATAGGAGTCTTGTGAGGGTATATATATTGTATATAGTTAGGATATTCCTGTAGTCTTGCTCACTAAGCAGCTGAGTGAGAAAATGGAAATTCTGGTCAAGAAAATTAAGAAAAAAGAATTCTGGATGTTGTCAAGGATTATCCTAAGTGCCTCTGTGCCTGTTGGATTCAGTTTTTCCCTCTTCAGTCACTGACTGAAAAACATCTATTGCTTCTAGAGCTGAAACGGCCAACTTTAGTGCCTTTTTTGCATGATTTTGTACAGTTGCACATTGTCATAACAGTTCAAAATGACTGACTCCTTAAAAATTATCATCTAGAAAAGGTTTACATGTCATATGTATTGTTTGGTACTTGTGTACAAATTAGTTGAGTGGACTGTTCTCATACTAAGCAGTAATTCAATTGCAAGGTTTTAAAAGCAGCAGGCAGAAGTCTGAGTACACCAAACATAAGAATTTAGGCATTGAAAGCAGAAACTCCAGATTTTTCTTCTGAGTTTCTTCTAAATAATTGTCCTTGCTGCTTCTCATCCTCTGAGAACCCAATTCCCCTGGTCTGCTCTCAGTCTGTAGTATATTTCACCACACCAGAACAATCCAACACTTAGGATACATTGAGAATAAAGTTCTGGAAGACAACTGTGCTACATTTGGAAACTTTTGTGGATTTTATTGTAAAAGTTAAGATGAATAGCAACAGACCTTGTTGTAATCTTTTTCTCCCTAGATTGAAGTATTTGTGTGAGAATGTTAAATTTACCCTTCAGAGCAGCTAGAGATAGAGGAATAATTTGTTCACTCACTTTGTCCTGAATAGATTTGATCTGCAAGCCCTTGCTTTAAGGCACGTGAAGCAATTTTACCCTTTTTTCCTGTCTTTTGACTCTTCTGTTGGCCATCTCCAGTCCATCATTATTCTTCATTTGTTTTATTTGCTTACTTGTATTTTTCAAGCATGTATACCTAGTATTGTGCATGATATTCCAGGAGCATCACTGACAGTGCTAATAACTTTACAGGTACTACTGTAAGAACTACCATTTCCCACCAGTATCTCTTCTTCACATCTACCCAGTTTTGCAGTGGTCTGTTTGGCCCTGCCACAATACTGGAAGCTTAAAACAGTTATTATCACCTGTAGCTGTTTCACACTCTTCTTCCTCACTCATAACCCTCTGTAGTTCTTCCCCATCCCTTCTTTGCTGGTGATCATTACCATTGAGTAATCACAGTCTGCATTCTGTATTTCTTAATTTGTAGTGTTTGCCTGTGTTGGAACATAAAAAGTAGATAGTTTGTGTCCAGTGTTGTGCTTATTTAGCTATTTGAAATTATTTTAGATTAGTGATGTTCTCTAAATGGTTTAGAAGTGTCAGTTTTGGTGCCTTCTTAGTAAGTTTTGAAAAACTGGATTTGCTCTGACTCACCCTTTCCCTGAGAAATGAGGCAAGTCAGATGTGGAGTTTGGGTTCCATAAACTCACAGTCTGTGTGGGCTGACAAGTCTTGTTGCCTAGACCTACACAAGAGGCTGTTTGACATAATCTGGCAGTTTAAAAAAACATTTTTCTTTTTCCTAGTGCAAAGGCAGTTTTATTTATGGCATGCGGAGGCTTGGGGATGCTGGAAGTCTGCCGTGCTCAAAGGCGACCTGTGGAGTTTTGTCAGAATCCTGACCGGGGTGAAAGACTAGTTTGTCTTTTCCCTTGTGGTGCAATTCTTCTGCTCCGGTTGGCTGTCAGCTCTCCTGAGCATTTGCTTCAGCCAGCTCAACAATGGATCCAAGTGCACAGGAACAGGACTGCAGGGAAGAAAACCTGAGTATTTCCCTCTTTAGATGGCTGTTGAAGAATCTTGTCAGCTCCTACATAGCTTAAACAGCGACAAGTCCTTGGAGCAGAGGAGTAGGTTTCAGTCTTGCTGGACTTGCCTGTTGTGTGATTGGAGCACATTTTGTGTTTCAATTTACACTTTCAGAAATAAAAATAGGCTTAAAAAAAGTTGTGGAAAATAACAGACACATTGATGTAAAGGGCAGTAGCAACCAACTCTGCAGGCCCTGACTTGTGTCTAAGGGTGTTTCACTGGTGACACTCAGCATCTCTGCTGATTTGCACTGTGCTTGCTTGAGGCAGAGACAAAAAGAGGCTAGTTAGAAGCAGGCTGTTATTACAGAGATTTTGTTTCCCTGTTCCATCCCCCTCCCCAGTCACAACCTTTCAGAAATATTTTAGGTTTGGGACTTGAGCTGGGGAAGCTTTCCTCTCCCTATCTCGAGCTTTTGTATGTGTTCAGATTTGATGTGACATCTGGGCACGGTGGAGAGGAAGTGGGGGTAGGGAGAAACACTGGAGAAGTTTCTTATCCTGCTTGTGCATAATTAAGGAGCATGCCTCCTGGGAAAGGGGAATAAAGGCACCCCAGGTCCTGCCACAAATTACATGACTTACTGCTGGACCAAAAGTGGGCTTGACAGTTGCCAGAAGGTTGGCGCAATAATAGCCCGCCTACCAGCAGGGCAGGCAAAGGCTCTCCCATCGCTCCCAACGTGAGACCCCACTCTGAGCATCCACTTGTTCTCCCTGGAGAAGAACAGAGTCCTGCTCTCAGCAGGGTGCTGTGGGCAGAGGCTTGTGCCCTGAGGACAAGGCAGCCTGCACTGAATGATGTTTTACCAAGTGGAAAATAGCCCCAAGTGCTGTGTTTGGGGAAGGGGGGAGCTATTACAAAGTGTGAAGCTTGGCCTAATGATGGCATCCTGATGTGGGGTTATTGTTTGAAGGTGGAAAATGTGAGTAGTTCAGATTTCATTACGGGAACTGCCAGAGATTTTGTGGGTTTGGAAAGAAAAAAGTCTGTGACAGCAACAAAATGCCATGGATCAGTCACAATCTTGGCACTGGGTAACAGGTCTCAGTTGAACACAAAACTGGAAATGCCAAATTCTCTAGTGTTTGTTGTCTTCCTCTGTGCAGACACTGTACAATAGAAGAGTGAAATATGTTACATCTTAAGTGATTGTTACTGTGTGTCTGTAGATTGTTCCTTACACAAATCTACAAATCCTGCAGCAGAAGGTGAGGGCAGGGAAGTACAAAGGAGAGTCCAAGGTAAAACAATAATAAGAGTGTGAGAAAGGGAAACTGATCGTGAGAAAAATGACACATGGTGAAGTCCATCTTTTTTCAATCTGTTATTTATGATCCAAACTGCAAAATCTTAGCACACCATGGTGATCCTTGGTTTATACTGTAGAACAATTGAGCCCATAGATAACGAACACTAACTCTTTAAGTAATTATTGAAAGTTTATTTATTTCTTCAGCACTTAACAAGAAGGAAAATTTAACACCTACATTTGGAATCACAGAATTCTTCATTTAACATACTTTCTCCCCCTCCCTTTTTTTTCTCCTTGTTTTTTTTGTCTGTTTCCCTCCAGGTGCTCGATACTTGCGTGTAGTGCTTATGTGGCTCTGGCTCTGGGGGATAACCTGATGGCATTGAATCACGCAGATAAACTTCTTCAGCAACCAAAGCTGTCAGGGTCTCTTAAGTAAGTCTGATGGGGTAATTTCTCAGCCCTGCTTTTCCCTGGAGAGTTCTGAGTTGAAGCTTCCAATGTCTGTAGTTGCTTGCCAGGTCTGTATCTGATGCAAAGAGTTGCTTGGCCTGCTTCTGTTCTTGGTGAAGCCCTGACTAGATGTCCATTGACACACAGGAACACGAATCCCCTTCTTTGTGTATGAATTCCATGTAATTCAGAATCTATTGCTGCTTTTGTTGCTATTTCTCCAGCTCTGGGTCCCATGCCACAGCAGGACCATCAGGTCTCTGTCGTGATTCCCTGGGGGATTGCACGTGCTTATGTTGGCACAGCACAAGGGGCAGGAGTGTGCAGCTGGGAGTAGGCAACATCAGCCCAAACCAGCATGCTGCTGCAAGATCACTTATGAAACTACAGCCTCAAAGGGGAAGGTTTGCTCAGTCACTACTGGACCAGACCTTGTGTGTGTGCAGGACTGTCACTTCACCTGCTACTGTTGCTTATATAGGTTCCATTCTTCAGTTTCTCTTATTCAGCTCTCATTTGGCCCCTGTATTTTTTGGAGGATGTTCAAAGCTTACCAGTTCTCATGCAGCTCTACAAATTTAAAAAAGGCAGCTTTTTAGCCCCATCCTTCTGAACTTGTTTGTGCATTTAATACCTATGACATACACAAGGTAAAATATAGGAGAGGTTCTTATGGTAGTAGTGTTTTTCAAAACTGGTAATGTACTTGCAGAAGGTGAGCTAACCTGCGCTTATATTTATATGCTGGCAGCGTACTCTAAAATGGTCCATGCCAATTAAATTCTTTGGCTTCTGTGCTTCAGAGCACTGCAGGAGCTCATCTTTTTGCACAGTCACTGTATAAGCAAGATCTTTGAGGAGTTTGCAAGGCAACACATGACCTTATGTTACCATTATGTAATGCAAGAAATGCTAAATGACAGGTTTTTTGCAAAGACAGAGCCATGTATCTTGGTTCTGTGAAAATAGGCCTTTTTTATTGAATGTAAAGTCATTTGACACTTTAAATTACAGATGTATTCTGGGTCAGCTTTTCTTAACCCTCTGAGATAAAGCCATACCAATGTACTTTCTTTGTGGAATGACAATTCCTGTGCATAGTTGAATTGTCATTACTCAGGTGCAGATTTTTTTTTAGATCTTTAGTGCCTAAAACAGTAAATGGTAGAACTGGGTATTGTGACAATACCTTAAGAGCAAGTTAACTTTCACTGCAAGTGTTTCAAGTAATAGTTCCACGTGCTCACATTAAAAACTGCATTTGGTTTGTCTTACATAACAAACTGTGAGGATTGCTGTGCTGATATAACCCTTTGCTGTTGTAGGTTTCTTGGGCATTTGTATGCAGCAGAAGCTCTCATCTCTCTAGACAGAATATCTGATGCCATCACTCACTTGAACCCTGAGAATGTCACTGATGTATCCCTCGGGATCTCTTCAAATGAGCAGGATCAAGGTTAATGCATCTACACTTCATTACAGCTGGTTATGCTTTCAGCTGCCTTACTGCCATAACTTTCTAGGCACAAATATGATGATAAGACACTTTAATACTGTAGGTTGTTTGGTTTTTTTATTGTTGCTGTGTTTTTAGTTTTCTGGCTTTAGTTCCTACTTTGTGTTTGGTGTGGTTTTTTCCCTGTTAGTCATTCCTATGAGGTGATTAATTCTGTAAGGTAAAGAGAAATGTATATTGCAGCATTCTGGCTTGTTTGAAGGGAACTTCTGAAAGCTGCTTTTGTTAAATGTGCAGTTATGGTTAAATTTGGGCTTTGTACTGTCTCTTCTAGCTTTTTAGTCTCTAAACCAGGCTTTGGTGAGAGACAGAAGTGGGAAGACCTTAGTTAACCTGTATCTTAATCTTCTTGATGGAAGTGTGTATTCTGTAAGAGAAAAATACTTCAGAGCCCATCGGTATAGTGAAGCCTACAGCAGCTCTGAGTTCAGTGACATTCTGCAGTTTAGAAGTCCCTGTACTCATCTGCAAATCTAAAACTGAAACACTGAAGATAGGAAGTCTTAAGTGGCATAAACTTGAGCAAACTGATATGTTTTCCCTCTTTAATGTCAGACTGTGGAGAAGCATATTTGTATCTTTGTATCATTTTTGTAGTAAGCTTTAAAAAAAGCTCACAAAGTGATGGTTTTTGTTGTTTTGTTTTTGGGTTTTTTTGCAGGGTCTGACAAAGGAGAGAATGAGGCAATGGAATCTTGTAAGTACCAGCCACTGTATTCAGCAGAGTACAAGAACTTACTTGGCCAGTTTGGAATAAAAGTGTAAGAAAATAAATCTGTTTTCATTGCAGCTGGCAAGCAGACCCCCCAGTGTTACCCCAGCTCGGTCACGTCTGCACGAACAATGATGTTATTTAACCTTGGAAGTGCTTACTGTTTGAGGAGTGAATATGACAAAGCTCGAAAATGTCTTCATCAGGTATGAAAAACAAATCTCAAGGCAGTGTTAGGGACAAGTGTACTTCCTTCAAAGTGCCATTTAGGTCACAGCAAATTCTGGTGATTTCATAGCCCAGGTTTATTTGTGGACTTTGCTGAGATGGTCACTCTGTTCTACCCTCATGAACCAGTCTTTATTAGTTATATAAAAGGAAGGACTCCAAATTTCTTGTGTAAAAAGTTCAGCACCATTATAGGAAGTTTTTTGGGTTTTTTTTTTCCTTAGGTTGTATGAAAACAGTGGAAGATGATTAGGAAGCCTTTTCACTTTTTCTAAGTTTGCTTGTGTGGATGTTTTTTGGGTTTTTTTTAATGGTCTAGTGGTAATTGTTATATTTCAGAGGTTTTCTCCCTAATCAGTTAATAACTCACCATCAGAGCTATTATCTGTAGGGCTGTGAGAGTGTTCCTTGTCTGCCCCTTGTCCCAAGAATTCTCAAGTAATGCTTTTGAAATTTTGTCTTCACTTAGCCTGTGTCATGTCAGTTGGTCTTTCTCGTGGCTGGGACCCATCTCTTTCAGTGATCATGTTTGTCATTTTTTGCATCCATTCCTGTCTGTCAGGAAGACTTTTGGATGCATTGTTGAGCTACAAACTGCAGTAGTAGTCTTCCAAATTACTTCACATTAATAGTTGTAGGTAAACAGATTTAAATTCTGTGAGGCTCTCAACTACTGAAGGCAGTTGTCCAGCTCTTTTTCCTCCTGAGGCTTCTTGTGATGGGGCAGTTGTCTGTGCTCGGGCTCTGTAGCACTTGTGTAAAGCCCAAAGGAGTGCCAGGCCATCTGTGGATGTAAAATGTAAGTCTCTGCATCTATAACAAATTCATTGGCTTCATAGGTGGAAAACAGTTGTATATGGAAAGCTAAAATGGTCTAAAATGATCCTTGCTAACTGTATTCTGAACTTTGGAGCAGTGAAGGTTGCCTTTTTCACCTGTCATCTCACCAAAAAACCACAGTAGGCTGGCCCAAGAATTACAGATCCACAGGAACATAAGCACACAACAGCTGGTCCTGCTAATTACTATGAAACAGTCTTGCCATGCAAATAATCTTGTGCTCTCTCCTTGCACATTTAAACCCAATAGAATGTATTAGTTTGAAAAAAATCTGATCTTAATCAATGAATTGTGACTTGGTTTTGTTACCTAATATGGTGGTAAGCAGTCTTATCAAGGGGCACTTTCTTTGTGCTGGTTCTGTCTCTTAAGCACTTTTTCTCCCCACCCTCTTCTTTTTCAATAAGGCTGCTTCGCTGATCCACCCCAAAGAGATCCCTCCAGAAGCTATCCTGCTGGCTGTGTATCTTGAATTACAGAATGGTAAGTTTGGAAATGTTCTGTCAACCTCATTTTTGGATACAAAGGCAGGAGGGCAGCAGTCATCATTCCTGCTCTAGAGTTGTGACAGTATCTTAAATAATACCCTTTAGGCCCTGCCTCCATTTTACACTGCTATGGATCCACGTATCCACACCTTCATTTCCAATTTATTGCCATCCTGTTCTTACCCACTCCAGACATCCGAAACATTCATTTCCCCTGAAGTCTTCTATACTTTATGCAGAAGTCAGCAGTCTTGGATAGGCTCAGTAAAACCCTTGATGAGGTTTATGCTATATGTGCTATATGTATACAGTTGAAAATCAGATTTCTTGTTTTAAAAACCATATTTTAGATATACCCTTGGCATTTGCATTACTGTCTGCACTGTCACAGGGTGAGGGCATTTTATGTGAGATCTAGAGTCTTACTGTGCAGCTGGGAGAGAGAAGAGGTGCCCTGGCATCTTGCAGCTTTTGAGGTAAAAGCTTGATGTCTTCACCTAAGACTATGTAAAGAAAAAGTACTTTTTTCAGGTTTACTGTTGTTTCAGCATTACCCTGAACAGGAAGGCTGGTGGTGTATGTGGCCTGATTTGTCTCTGAACAGCATTTTGTACATCATGCACTGGTATTTCAGTTCTTTTAATCAGAAGTTGTCTCGCAGGTAACACACAGCTGGCCCTGCAGATCATCAAGAGGAACCAGCTGCTCCCTTCTGTGAAAACACTCTCGGACGTGTGGAAAAAGCCTGTTTTCCAGCCAGTGCACTCCATCCAGCCCATTCAGATGCCAGCTTTCACTACTGTTCAAAGGAAGTGAGGTTCTTCTTCAACCTGCTGCTGCTGTGCCCAGGAGGGCTTGGGATTTTGTATATTTTTTTAATCTAGGACACCTGAGTACCCCAATTGCTGCAGTGTGTTTGTTTATGTAAATTTTTAATAAAACACGTAAACAAACCCACTTGCTTGTAAAGATTATTTCATGAACAATGAGAGGTTGATATCTGCTTTGAGGGGCAGTGGCATTTTACTTACCAAAAAGAAGTGGCTAAACCAAGTGTGTCAGTCAGCTGGTTTTGAAGAGAATTGGGTTTCCCTGCCTAGTTTTCTTTGCCCAAAAGGAAGGTGTAAGGGTGCAGGTACAGTAGAAGAGGGCCTGGCTGTAAGAAAATAGTGTTTTGTTTTCTGGGTTGACTTTTTTTTAATGCTGTTTTCACTGTAGATGAACACCTGATCTGCACGAGGTTGAAAGATGACAGCATAATCAAGGACTCTCTGGTTACTTCTTGCAAGCGTAGGCAAAGCAATAAGCCATCCTGCCTTTGGACTTAATGCAGGTATAAGATAATCGGTGCCCAGCACTTCTCCTATTCCTTCTTGGGCTCTTTTGTGCCATTTCAACTCTTTCAGCCTTTGCCCTGATAATCTCCAGCATAGAGCTATCACCTTATCTCCCAGTGCTGCTGCCATTGTACTTTGCCACCAGCAGAAAGGTCACTTTTCAAAGCAGCACCTGGGATGCAGAGCCTGCAAGTTCTGTGCTCAGTATGGAGGTACGGCATTGCAGATGTGTGCAGGAGAGGGAGGCAGCTGTTCATATCCATGATCCTGAAGGAACAAGCCACAACAGTAAATGCATTGAACAATCTGCAAGTGGTGCAACGAGCACAGGTGTGTCTCCAGCAGGAAGCAGTACAGCAGCAAGCTTGAGACCTGCTACCAGCTCTCCCTCCTTTTCAAGCCTTTCAGAGTAATGACCAAGTAGCTGCCTCTTTCAAGAAATACCTTTTCTCTCAGGACAGAAGTTAGAACGCACCCTGTCCTCCAGGAGGGCCAAGTGGTTTAGAAAGTGGCAGGGGGCTGGGGAAGAAGACATGAAAAAAGGTAGAGATGAGTTTCCTGAAAGAAGAAAGGGACCTGATACATCCTTCAAGTCAAAGTAGAGTGACTGCTGAAACACAAAAAAAGGTTAAAGATGCTCCCCGTGTGGTCCCAGGCCCTGAATAGAGAATATTCTTCCCTGCCCTTCCCCACCCCCCAGGAATGCGGGGTATTCACATGCAAAAGATGCTCATGCCTTGCTCCAGCAGCGGCAGCTCCGCCCAGAGGCACCCACAGCATTCCCCCACCCCCGGGCTGTGAAGGATGCAGTTGTTGTTCCCCAGATAACACACACCGCCTGCCCCCGGGGAACTGCAGCCACCACAGCAGCTCTGTGCTCTTTTCCCCAGCTCTGGCACTACAACTCAAGAAGGATGGATTGATTAGTGGTGATGATTGCTTTCAGCTTTCATAAGTTTTACTGTTAATAAGTATTAAAACACAGCTAGGGAGGGAGTGGCGAAGAACTTGGCATCCTCTCACCTGTCCACTTTTCCTTCAGTTTCCTTTAGGCTCTCATAGTAAAGAAGTGAAGGTCAGTAAAACTGCAATCTGGACGGTAGTAGAAGCAAGGGGAAGTAGCACAGGTTCAGCTGTTAACTCAATAATTCTTATAAATTTGGTTTTGGCCACTACTTACGAGACAAAAGGGAAGGCTTTGGTATTTCTCCTGCTCTCCCCTTTCACAGCAGCTGATTCTGGTTAGTTTTCAGCAGTCACTATCTGAAAAGAGGCAGGTTCCTTTTTTGCATCCTGACAGAAGAGAAAGCTTTGTCTGGGTAATACAGAAACACACATACACGGATTTGCCATGGAAAAAAACCTCACATTTATTTGATTAAACAAAAATAAAATAAACTGCATAGGAACATTTTAAAGTCCAGAGAGACACTGACTTTGTTTTAAGGCTGCCAGTAGCTGATACATCGTCTCCTTGCTACATCCTTCAGCCTTCCCTATGGACCACAAAGATACATTCAGAAGCCTCCATTAACACAAGGGTTCTAACATTTTGCTCACTTATTCTACGTAAAAGTTTGCACATAACCTGTCATGCTTTCTTCTCTTCCTCAACATCTGTCAACTAAAAATTATGTCACGTTTTGTCCAAGCAAAAACATGATGCCCTTTTTAGAGTATGGCAGTTCTTGTCACAGCCTGTCCCATTTTCAATTCAATACAAAAGCTCTGAGCAGGTCAATAAAAGCACAGCACTGTCAGTCCTCCTGAGATATTTTATTACTAGTAGGAGAGCAGCATGGTTAATCAACTACAGCAGGAAAAACCCAACTGCAACAGCGGAGGAAACTACAAAACCAAACCAACTCAAGCTGCCCAACAATCCAAGGACTGACAAAATCATCCTGGATCCCAATGCAAACATGCACCAAGGCAATGCTGCTTATAAATCAGTAGTGAAAACTTTGTAAGGTGGGGCCATACATCTACAGCAATTAAACCAGGGGAGAAAAAAAATGCATGTCTGACATTGTTTTCATGGGGATGAGCTTTGTTTTGCTCAAGGCTTCCAATTTCTATTTGAATTAAATTGCAGGCATGTGTTCAACACCCTCAACTACTCCAACAAACTGTGCACAAACCAAGCAGTGCATGACAGGTAATGCACAGTACAAACAAGAGTCACATACATAAGAAACCCCCACCAACTCAGGTGACTAAGCAAACCTTACAAACTAGTTAAAAACTTCTTAGTCATTTTAGGAAAAAAAAAAAAAAAAACAACAAAAAACTAAAAACAAAACCCAAAAACAGGTATCTCTCCCTCTTAAGGAAAAACTACTACATTGTCTGAGAAGTACTCTACAAACCTATAAAAGGACTTTTTTTTTTTTTTAAACTAGTCTGGTAGTTCAAAAGGAAGTTACTTAACTACATCAGTACACAGACACTCAACATTCAGTCAGTAAGGCTCTATGAAAAGAGCTTAACAAATTATCTACCTGAGTTTGTAAGTTGATACAATCATTAATAGAAGGTCTAAGACCATGCAGGTACACAAAAGCATTTTTAGAACCATTATTGGTTGAACAATGATGGAAAAAGATGCCAGTCTGGCTTGTTAACCCGTAAGATCACTTAGAGACATCAATGTACATTTTCCACCACAACACTTACCAAACTAAACACAGCCTATTGTTAGTAGGGGTCTCATGTACCCACTTCTGCCACCCCTTAATATGAACTAGGGAATGAAAAAGGTTTTTTTCCCCCCCCCCCGCCACAACAGAGTAGTCTGAAAATGTGCTTCTGCAACTTTACTCCACAGGTAAAACACAGGGTGTGTTGAACGTCACTACTAAAGTTGCATAAAACCCCAAGACAGCGGTTTTAAACTGCCTCTCGTGAGTGTGTTTGAACCTAAACTGCCCTCCAGGAATAGGAACTTGGTTGCTTTGTCATGGTGGAAAAAATCCCATTGAGTCAAGAAAGCTACTAATACAATCACCAAGTCAATAAAAAAAAAACATAAAAAAAAAAATCAGGATCTTATTCCCTTCAAGCATTTGGTACAGCATTGTGTTTACAGCAATTGTAACACCAGTCTTTCCAAACAGGACACATTGGTGGGCATGCGTAAGTTTTTCTCTTGTAGAGAGAAGACCTAAAGGTCTTACAGACATAAGAACACTGCAAATGAACATGAATTATGTCACATCAGCTAGTAGTGTCATAATACTGAACAAAAGTTTACATTCCCATACCTCGTAGTGAAACCAGAACAAACTCGGAAGTGTTTCAGGTCTCAGTCCAGTTTGCCTGAACATTTGGTTTTTATTTACAGATTCTCTAGCAAGGGCAGCTTAATATCTCCAAAGGTTTTCAGCAAAAACAAAAGCAAACAAAAGTAAGCAGTCACCACGTAGTACACACTCAGTATTCTCCATTTCAATTAAAATGCTTTTCCAACAAGCAGGATGAATCCTTCCCCCAGGCAGATTATCAACTATTTCTCAAACCTGTCTGATGCTAAATTGAGGTAGATGATTTACTTCTGCAAAGTGAGGTAGAACTTCAAACAAAAGACAGTGGCATCTCTAGTTGTGCATTTTGTACCACAGCAAACTGGGTTTCAAACTCCCAAGGACTCAAAGACCAAAGGTACAATATTTGTCTAACTCAAGTACCAGTGTTCCTTTTTTATACAGTTCCAAACTGTTTGTCTAAATATATCTACTTTTAAATACCCTATTACCTTTTGGCACCATTTGGCTTACACTCCTTTCAAAAATAAACAAAACTTTGGCACAATATTTTTTTAAACCTAGAACTGAACAAAGAAATCTTACGATCAAAGTTATGGCAAGATGAGCCTAAACACCTGCTCTCTTCAGAAATTAATTTTGGTTTACCTGTAACGTAACAGACTGGGCCCTCTTTCCTGCAATTCCAAGGGAATGCCACATCTGAGTGCCTTGTTCTTTCTTCCAGCTTGATTATGTCTGGCCCCAACATGCATTAGTTTTCTGGTGTCGTCTTCCTTCCCTTGCTTTCTTTAAAAGTTTAAGGTTTATGGGCTTCCTTAAATAAGGTATATATAAAAGGTACTAAATAAAAAGGAGTGAGTTATCTGAAGGACCTGCATTATCAAGTACTGAATTGGCTTCAGTTTGCCACTGAAGTTCCTCTTAAATAATTCTGAGAAAGAACAAGATTGCTCCCAGGCTGAACGCCCAAACCAGCCACACTGACTGCTGATAACATTTTGTCAAACAAAAGGTTTACCGAGAGCCACTGGTTTAACCTGGCACAGTGAAAATCCTTTGGGAGTTCTAAGTAGACAGCTCTGACACCCACATTTGCTGTTCCCCAGTGAAGAGGCACACACTCACTTCACCTTTCTCCAGGCTATTTCCCCCAGTTAAGAAGGGTACTCTGAATGCTTGTTTGGTTTGCAGTCCAGCTTCCAGGCCTTGCTTTTCCTCTCTGCATGCATGCATGTTATGATACTTGGGCATTAACCTGAGAACATGCATGGAAAAGCAGAGCAAGAGTTGAATCTCATTTAAGTCTACTACTTCTTAAAAGCCCCTATGGGGCATCTGATGTTGGCATTGTGTATTAGCACTACTTCTTTTCATTGCATATAAACCACTCCATTTTATAAGCTACACTACCACTTTTCAATGAGATCAAGTGTGCTTAGCACTGTCTATGACAAAAATAAGGAATTCTTCTTGGGCAGCTAAACAGTAGTGTTTTTAAAACGAGAAAGCTCCCCAATACGTGAGGTCAAACACTTGAGGTTCAGTTTGCAAATAAATCCCACTGAGTTAAATAGACAGCAACCTATAAAGAGTTCAAGTCATTCCTCTTCCTGACTGAGCTGGACTGGGGGCTTGTGCAATGGCTCCATACAAAACAGCAACGGGCAACTTCAGTGTCTGCCACCTCTTATGCTGTGCAGGCTGGAGAGGGGCAAAGGGTTCCTCCAGTTCAACACAATCCTGACTGCATACCTTGTTTTTTTAATGCCTGGAAGAACAACTCCCTTCTAGCCCCAGAGAAGGATGAATCTGACAAGCATTAAAGCACAAAAGCATTTCTAGGACACTTCAACACTGTCAGCCACTCTGGTCAAAGTATTAAGAGACCTGGCATTTTCATTAAGACATGACAGGATAAATGCAAGGACACTGCAAACTAAACAATAAAGCTTTCTAAACCAGTTTTCTTTGGTATCTAGATCTTGCAGGCTATTGGTTTTCACAGCCCATGTTGCTGAATTCTTGGGCTGAATAATACAAGACAAACGTGGACATCTATCACAACTGTAAGCCACCCTTCAAGAAGGGAGGCACGTTCACAAGAAGAACTTGCCAAAGTTGAAGGTACGCTAGCTTTCTCTCATACACATATTATGAGTGGCCACAAAAAATTAATGACAGGCATCTGCATAAAAGATTATCCTTTAAAGACTGTTTTTAAACCATGCCATCCTAAGATTAAGCCTAACTGAAACACACTGCTTTGAAGAGTTTGCTTCCCTCAGGCTTTGACTGAAAGGCAGCACAGTTGTTTTATCCCATTTAATTTAGGCATTTTTCCTCACCCTTCTCTTGAAAAGAGGTTTTACCACCTCATTAATCTTTCTTGTCTCTTTCTGGTCCTTTAGTTTAACCCTCCTCTAAAGTGGCAGCTGTCTCTGTCTGCACACATCATCAGTATTTCTACAAACCCCAGAAAGTTAACACTCCTTGGAGGGGAAAAGCAGCAAGAAGGAAAGTGCACTCTGTGATTTCTCACAAACTTGTAAAGCACCTTTCAATCTCAGGTCACTTTTGTGCATGGTGGCTGGCAGAGAGATGAACCCTTTCCTTGGAGGATGGTTAAGGCTCTTCAGACTTTTTGACAATGAACCGTGTTTATGTTTTAGAGATCTTCTCTTGCAAACAGTAAGGTAAATCCCACAGATTTCCAAGCCTTAGAGTACTGATACAAGAGCTTTTCCATTGCAAAGAGAAAGAAGAGTCCTCTGTTCCCTACTTCAACCATTCTCATTTGCCAACACCAGAGGATGAAGCTACAGGTCTGGAGAGATCATATCTGCATTAACAGCTAAACTGGAACACAAGACATTGAAGAATAAAACCAAATTCTTCCAGGGACTCAAAGTCACATTTTGCAAAAGAGATCTCTATTTCCCCTGAAGTTTCTGCTTCTCAGAAAACCTGTTTTTATATCCCCAAAAGGGCAAACTTCCCCCTGCCTCCAAGCTTTTAAGGACCATATACATGTATTTTTACATAGAATTCTTTGGTACTGCCCTGGGAAAAAAGCAGCAAAGTTTCACCTTGATGCAGTTTGCCTTACGCTGGTACTGGTAACTCTTCCCTCAGATCTGTAGCAAGAGCTCCTGTAGCAGGGAACTACAGGCCCACCCTAAAAGCTATGGCAGACATTCCCAAATTCTTCAGTCCAGCTCTTTGGGGAAGCCAGAAGATGAAAAGTGATAAGAGTTATTGCAATCCTCTTTAAACAACAACAACAGCAACAACAAAAAACCCAACAAACTGTTGACTTCTCTAAAACACACCCTGAATCTCCAAAGCTGTGCTTATTTCTTACTTTCGGAAAAAGGTACCACTTCTGTTCTAACAAATTCAAACGCTATTCCCTTAAAAGTCTCTTTATGGGGAGGGGTAAAAAAGCTAGTCATTTCACAAGAAAGTAAATCAAGAGGGTTTGATTTTCCCTGTTTCAATGCTCCTTGTAACCTCTTCTGTCATCCAGATTAGGTGCACTGATAAGAAGAAACAGTAACTTTTTTAAAACTAATTTAGCTCTCAGGTGAAAAGAGGTAAAAAGAAATACTCAATGACGGGATACATTAAAGGAAGCCTTGCTTTTCATCTAAACTTAGAACAACAGCACTAAGCCACTAAAATGAACAATTTGGTTTAAACTTAAAGAATTTTTGTGCATTTTCATCAGCTTCACTTTGTGCTGTCAGATTACTGTCTTTCAAGAAAAAAATATACAGAAAAGCCAAAAAGATGCAAACTTGCTCTTCCTGGCGAGTGAATCCCACTCACTTTCACAAAACGATCAAAGTCATCTGGGAACAAGATGCTGTGCTCACCAGTAAATCAAACACACTGAGGTATAAAAAGGAGAACAGGAAAAAGTTCTCTGCTGCAGCAGCAATTAAAAAAAAAAAAAACCAACCAACACAAACCCCACAAAACGAAAGTCCCGCCCTCCCATATCCCCACCCACAGAACTGCAGTATGGTCAAGAACACAAATTCTCTGCAAACATCCACTACCATTTTCTCCATTTAAAAAATTACACAGCGCCTTTTTTGGCTTAGTCTAACAGAAAACTCGCCACACAAACCACCTAATGTGCACAGCAACACTTGTTTGTGCATGAAATCCCACTGGGGGAGGGAAAGAGGTAAAACGTTCTGAACTATGAGTGTGTGGGGATGGGGAAGGGGCGAGAAACTGGGGAGGGAAGGGAGGACAATGAGGTAGATAGAATTCAATTTTACAGGCTCACTCCCTGCAGAAAAGATAATTACATTCATCTGTAAAAAAATTAAAGATGAGGTAGGTTTGAATTAACGTTGTATTTTTTTTTTCATTTTCTCTTAGAAGAATTTCCCTGAGACAGTTTCTTCCTAATTCAAACACAGATTAGAAGACGAGAATTCGATTGTTTCCAAAGTCGACCACAACAATCATGCCATCAGGGGTGACAGCTATACCTGAAGGACGGTCCATCTGACCAAAGCCGCTTCCCTGAGTGCCAAACTTGCATAAGAAGCTACCATTTGACTCGAATATCTGCACCCGGTGGTTCCTGGAGTCAGCCACGATGATGCGCCCCTCCTGATCCACGGCCACCCCCTGGGGGCGCAGGAACTGGCCATTCCCGGTGCCCTCCGAGCCCAGGAAGCGCGCGGACTGGCAATCCGGGTGGATGACCAGCAGCCGATGGTTGTTGAAGTCCGTCACTACCAAGTGGCCCTCGTGATTGAAAGTCACACCTCTGGGGGAATCAAAGTGCTTCCAGAGTGCCCCTTCGAAGCCGTACTTGTTAAGGAACACGCCGTCGGGCCCAAACAGCTGAACGCGATGGTTCCTCGTGTCGGAGACCAGGATCTTGCCCTCCGCGTTGACGGCCACGTCCCATGGGTAATTGAACTGCCCGTTCTTCGTTCCTTTCTCCCCAAACTTCAGAATGAACTGCCCCTCGAACGTGAAGATCTGGATGCGATGATTGTCCTTGTCAGCCACGACGATCCTACGTGAAACGTCGCAGGCCACGCCAGCAGGGCGATCGAACTGGCCCGGCCGGGAGCCCAGCGTGCCAAACTTGTGGTGGAAGGTCCCGCACGGCTTGAACACCTGGATGCGGTTGTTGCTGCGGTCGGCAACGATGATGTAGCCTTCCTTGTCAACGCTAACCCCCCAGGGGCGGCAGAGCTTGCCGTCGCTGTCCCCCTCGCTGCCGAAGGAGAGCCCCGGCAGCCCGATGCCGATGTAGCTGCGCCCCGACTTCACCACCACCTTGAAGGGGCTGTTCTCGATGTGCTGGTTGCACATCATCACGGACACCAGGTGCTCTCCCTCGAGCTGCGGGCGGTAGCTGACCAGGTAGGTCCCGTTCTGCTGGTCGCTGACGTCTGCCCCAAAGAGGTTTCCGTCTGGGCCCATCACCACTGCAGAGATCATGTCCCCTCCCGAAAGGCGAGGCTCACCGTCGTGGTCGTAGCCGATCACGGTGAAAGAAGCCACTTTGCCCTGCAGCGCACGCTTGAGACCCTCCCCGGTGGCCTTGGTCAGAGGAGCAAAAGCCCCGCTGCTGACAAAGCCCATTGATTTAATGGCCATATACAACGCCTGGTCAGGGGGAGTGAACATGATCCTGTCATCTTCCTGTGGCTGGAGAAGGCCTCTCACGTTCTTCAGCTCCTGCACCTGAGCCAGCATGCGGTCCCGAGCCAGGAGAATATCCATGGTACGACCCTCCTCCAGGACCTGCTGAACAGCACTAATGGTGTTATCCAGCTTGTTTAGGTTCTGACGTAACTTCTCAACTTGCAAGTAGAGTGACTTAGCCTTGACTTGACGAATCTTTTCCACCTTGCAGGGGACAGGGGGGAGAGAAAAGCACACTCACATCAGGAAAGGCAGCCCACACCACAGACATTTCTTAGTGTTGCCCTTCATAAAAAAAAAACAAAACAACTGAGCAGTTTTCACAGCATACTGACACACAACTGCAGAATAAACCTCTAAAAGCCACAATGTAGACAAGTAGAAATGAGGAAAAGTAAGTATTTATCCAAATTCAGGATTTATTAGCATTTTCTACCCTGCAGGCATTCTTACCCTGCAGATCTGCTGCATCAGAGTGCCACTTGAAAGGAGTCGCTTGCTAACAACTATATTCGCTTCNTTCTACCCTGCAGGCATTCTTACCCTGCAGATCTGCTGCATCAGAGTGCCACTTGAAAGGAGAGTCGCTTGCTAACAACTATTCGCTTCCTCAAATGCTATTCTGTTTTCTAGCTGCTAGGTACTTGATAGACCACCTGAAAGCCCTCTTGTTGAGCCCCCAGGGAGAACAGAGGTTACTGCAGGCTCTCTAGGAGGAGCAGAGGCTGAGGCTTCACTAACCAGAACTGGGACCAACCTCAGAAGGTGGGCTGTTACCACACAGAGCTGAAGACAGGAGTCAGCATCAGCTAATACAGACGGACTCCTGTCATTTCTCTGCCTGCCAGGAACATTGTCATGTGACTAGCAATACCAGATATCTACCTTGAGGGATTTTTAGGGTCCAATCATTTTAATATTTTCTTGTAAATACTGGCAGTCACACTGAGCTCATGCTTTAAAACAGGATGCTTTGTAAATGTCACTTCAAATGACACAGAGGGTTGCTGCCAGTGCCTGCCTGGGGGACTGAAGTTCGTGCTAAAATGGCTGGTTTGTAACTCATTTATATAAGCCTGTGTTTATCTTGACTTGTGAAAAACCACTTTGGACCATCTGGCAAAGACACCTGCTTTGTGAAACTAATGAAATGCATTTGCTTTATTGTTGCAAAAAATACATTTCCTGATGCCTGAATACCTGCCTGGATGAACAACAATACCTGTAATGTATTTTAATGAAGGAGGGCAATGTCTGAAGACTCCTTGGCTATACACTGCCTAGATAACATATGTACAAAGATACTATTTCACTGAAAGTTGAGGCATGCAGGTTTTACCAAACTGTAAAAGAAAAAAAGTAAAAAGAAAGGAGATGCTTCCTCCAATAGATTTCCAAGACACATTACTAATCTTAGGTCTCAGTTTAATCCTCAGACTCAGCCTTGCTATCCAAAATTGTTCATTAACACACTTGATACCAGGGCTTGATATACTCAGCTTGTTCTGCTAGAATCATTTACCACCAAGTTTTCTTCCTAAAATAATATTTTATAACCTGAAGAGAACTTGCTGTCAGTGCAGACATTCCAATAAAGTGCATTTATACAACCTCTCCTCTTGTGATAAAAATATCTTAGGGCCAGTTCTTACTCCTCCTGCACTAGGAACAGCTCAAAAGAGAAAGCTGCCAAGCTTCTTGCAGAAGGTTAACATTGAAAAGTCAACTCAATCCAAAACCTCAGAAAAGGCAGCATTAGATGTACAGTAACTGTATAAAGTGTATTTTTAGTCTCACCACTGACACAAAAGAGCTACAGTAAAACAAAACCCTTGTAGGGGATTGGTCTCACTGTAGCTAGAGTAGTTCCATACAATAAACTCTTACCAGATTGTTGCACACAAAGTGACCTGATATTAACCCAGGAAATTACTGTTTCAATTCATGTTGATGGAAAAGGGGAGAAATGCTTTAGCAAGATGCCACTGCTTCTGGGCAGCACGTGCCTCGTGAAGCACATGTACAAGCCATCCTGCCTGGCTCTCCTAGTACAGGCAGCAGCCACACAGCACCTGGTTGCCAGCCACACTATCTGCTGTGATTGCTTATTATAGACTCAAACCTTTCCCATCTTGACCACACATTTTTTGCTCCCCTTTAATACTCCAAGCAATCATGTGGTCACAGCACAAGTCAGCTTGACTCACTTATCTAAAAGTCCTAATCCTACAGCAGAGTGTGTTTCTGTTCAATTCTACAAGTGGGACCCAAAGGACCAATCCAAACTAATCTGTGCTAAGCGAGAAGAGAAGAGCCATGACCACCAAGTTACCTTTCCAGAATTAGGAACTTGGCTGTTACTTCCTTTCCTCCTCTCTAAAAACCACACATGCACCATGGGTGAAAAGAGGCCATGAGTTTGGGATTGTGCAGATACTCTTGCTGGGAAGAATTCTTTTCTTATACTAGTTTGGAGGGGAAAAAAAACCCCAAAAATTATCAGAGTGAGGACACCACCTCATAAAGGTTTTTAGGTGTGGGAACAAGGAAAGTTAGTCTTGCAGAATTTCTACTAGTTTTTTTTTTGTTTGTTTTTTTGTTTTTGTTTGTTTGTTTGTTTGGTTTTTTTTTTGGTAAAGAAGGACAGCACACACAGCTTTGCTCCTGTCCTTTATGAGAAGTGGGTTGGAAAACCATACACTATATACCTAGTTCTGCAGCAACATATAAAAGATGTTTTGAAGACATTCTTTAAACTAGGTGATTAAAGGGGATCTCCTCCCAGGCCAGCTGCTGAGCCAGCAGGGGGAGTGCCCACCTCATGTGTGGGGCTGCACTGCTCTGAGGATACAACAGCCCCTACAAAAACCCTACCAGCTTCCCAAATTGAGAGAAACTTTCAGCACAAAACCAACCAGGGCCAGAATCCAGCATCCTGCTACCTACAGAAAAAAAAATTCACGGTAAATTATTATGTTTCAAGTTCAGTTTTCCTTGGATATCAGAATCTGACCACGTACTAACTGAAGTAATTTTTCAGTTTGAAAAGGCACTTGTCAGCAGTACAAACCTCAAATGTAAGGATACATACCTTCCAGAGCAGCTCACACTCTCGCTCTTCCAAGGCCTTCTTATGTCTGGTAGTCACAACTTTGACTTCTGACTGTACCACCTTTGCTTTCATCTCAACCTGCTCTGCCACAGCCTGGGCCTGTTCAATACTCAGCTGTGCAGAGAAAAAAAAAAAGACACACTTAAGGCTCAACCAAACCAATTAAAAATGCATCAGAGGACTGCTGCTTACATTTCACTACGCATTCAGGTGAAGGCATAAATTGACAACTCTTAGTTTCTTACCAGGCCTTCAGCCACTGGAGCCTAAAAATGGATATGTCTTTTTAATAACGTTATTACATGGAGTTTATACCTTCGTTGTGCCATGCACCAACACCACTAAATTCCCTGTGCAGTTCCAGCACGTAGCTAGTATGGCAAACAAGAGACTTGCAGAGAAATTCATACTTATGTTTCCCTACACATAGAAAACCAGGTTTGCCTACTCCCTCAAAATGGTTCAGACTCTTGTTGTTTGGTGGGTCTGTTTCTAGTAAGAAATAACACTGCAGGGAACAAATTGTATTGTCTATGCATCTGAGCTGCAGAGAAATACCTCTAATAGAACGTGAAGTTAATCACTTTCAAAGAAAAAAGAAACAAAGATCAGCTGGTTACTATTAAAAAGCGTTCATATAGTTATTTACAACTCAGAGATCAAATTCTTTCTACTATAACCCCTCAATACTACTGTTTTAAAAACATTCTGTAGTAACATTTTGCAAATAAGCATAATGCACCTGAAAGGAACATGTGTCTTCTCCTCTCAAAATTAAGAACTGTATCCTTGAAAAATCCTTCTCCAACTACTCCCAGTTTCATAAAATATTACAAAAGGGAGGTATAAAATCAAACAAAGAGCAGGCAAATCTAAAGCATCGGAGTTCCCAACCAAAAAGGCTCAACAGCACCAGTTAACTGAACTTTTTCAACACCGGTGAAACAACAGATGAGCTTGGGAACCTCTAAGAGGTTAAAAAGATACTAGCTACTTAGTGACAAAATTGTAGAACAAAATGATGGTATGTAGAGGTATTTAGCCTAAAAAAAGAAGAGGGGTCTTAGTGGTGTATACAAATACTGAAGGGAGAGCACACAGAGGACAGACCCAGGCTCTTTCCAGTGGTGCCCTGTGACAGGATTAGAGACAATGGGCACAGACTGAAACAGAGGTTCCCTCTGAACATCAGGAGACATTTTTCCACTGGGAGGGCAACTGAGCACTGGTTGCCAAGGGAGGTTGTGGAGTTTCCATCTTTGGAAATACTCAAAAGGTGTCTGGACATGGCCCTGGGCAACTGGCTTCAGATTGAGCAGGGGGCTTGGGAAAGGCCTCTACTGGTCCCCTCCAACCTCAGCCACCCTGTGATTCTACGACTGTACCATCAAGCATTTACTTTGTTTGCTTTTAATAAGCTTGGGTCACAGTATTTTGTTTTTAGAACTTTAGTATTCAGGAACATATGCAAGGCACCTAAACTCCTACCAACACACCACAGACTGCTGAGAACAGAACTCAAACACACCTTCACCTTCTCCATTACATACTGGAAGCCATAAAAAGAGGCACAGATTTTTCCTTCTAAATACAGCTTTAGGTAGACTTCACAACACCCTTCTCTCAACTCTGAGCTGAGGAATTGGTCCATTTCAGAACTTGAGCTTATTTCAGACTAGGTAGCCAGGGAACACTCTGGGGCAAAAAACATTTAATTTTCAGAAATGCAGGCTTAGTAACATGAGCAAAAAAGTAATTTGAAGCCTCTACTGTACATTCAGGACCTTAAGGAAAATATAAATACCCTCACTTTAATCCTACATATAAGGATGTACCCATCTGAGAACCAGCTGATGGAACAAGCTATGAACCATCCAATGTGATCCATCCAGTATTGTCTAGAAAGTCAAGACAGTACTTTGTTACCTGCCACAGAATAGTTAGTATTTTTGAAGTCTTCAGTTCAACAGTACCTAGTTCATGCCAACAGTGGGAAAGCTAAACCATAAAAACACAGGTGTAGTGTTACTTGGACATTTTCATTCCAGGTAGTTATTTTAAGACAACTAGTTTGAATCATATGTATCCTTACAGGTCAAGTAAGAGATCCTTTTCTGAAAGAAAAAGGAAGACTAACTTGGCCAGTGACTGGTCTCCAGAGACAAGGCAAAGACAACCCTGACAAAATCAGACAACGTAACACTTCTGATCTTTACTAGGAGTGCTACTTGACAGCTACCCTGCAGCCCAGAGTTCCGTAAGAGGAGCAGGTCTTTCAGCTCTTCCTTCTTCAAGCAATTACACCAGTGACTTCACTACAGTTTTAACAGGGAATGTCCTCAAACTCATGGACAGCCTATATATCCCAGTCCCACTGAAGGCAAATATGCCTTCTCACAGTTTCTGGCAGGCAAATCTGACTCAACACTTCGACAAAAAATGAAAAACTCATTGCAGCATTTAGCTAATGAAGTCACAACTGGCCACAGATTAAGGCTTCATAAAAGCCAGTAAGTCTCAGACACAGCTGGAAGAGTCCACATGTAAGAATACTGTGCCTCTATCACCTCTACTCTGACATTCAAACACAGAACCTGCTGCTTCTGCACAGAAAAGGTGTGCATTTCTTTCAAAACAGACCTGGATTCCCATGAAGTACATTCTCTTACAAAGAGAAAGAAGTATCTCCTTGAGAAGTGTTAGGGAAACTATGCTAGCCACTCATATTCCAATTCTAACATGGATGTCTGTGAAAGCATGAAAGTCTGGGTTACTTATCTGTGCTTTTTGTACAGCAGTACTTACTAGGGCCACAACCTGTATATATGCTTCCCTTGTACCTTACAGATAAGAGCAGTCCCAACTTCCCTCATGATTCTGCCCTAAAACAAGAGTTCACCTTTCAAGAACTCCATCACAACAGGAGAGGTTGCAATTCCCTGTGGATGCTGCAGTCTTTGAACTGTAGGAACCAGTCCTGGTAGGGCAAATAACTAAACTCCATAGCACAGAGTTTTCCATCAACATTTCATGTCATCATTTGGATTTATTTTTACTTGTCGAAGTATGAACAGCTCAGATCAGTGAGGGATGCCCAAAACATTAAAGCTCTAATACTGTCCAGGAAATCGGTAGAACTTTGTTAAAATCCAGATATCCTACACTCTGCCCAAATAGGCTAGAGCAACCTAGGAAGGCTGACCAGCATCAAACATGTAGAGGTATGGTGAGGGGAACAGCAACAGACAAGTTATCTATATCTGAAGCAAAAGCCAAGAGCATTAAGTAAAACGTTTGTGAGCCTTCTTTACATGGAAATCCCTCGTTTGCTTTGATTACTGTAAGATGCCAGAGTTCTGCCGTGAAAACTCACTCCTGCTGTTCTGCAGGCATTTCCTGTGCGGAACTTGTCTCAGAGAGGTCAGCTTTTTAGGAAACATGTTAAGCAGCGGCGTTTCTTGTTCTGGTCAGACACCACAGAATCTTTTTTAAAACAGCTTCTTGTAAAGAAAAACAGCTTTTATGGTGCTGTCTCCTCCTGGTATGTCAGTTTTTCCAGTGCTAGTGAATTAGATGGTCAACCAGTTCATGCTTAGGAGGTAGATGGCAAGGCCTGTGTTTAGCCAAGAATTGTGCTGGGTTATTGAATTTGAGATGGAGAACAACTGCTTTGTTTCTTGCTGCTGGCCAATACAGTAAATCACCTATTTCCAGCTGTACCTATTTACTCGTGGCTTCTCAGGGTTCCAAAGACAGCCAATACCACTTCCCATTCTATCAGAGATGTAACCAGTGCCTTGTGTTTGCTAAAAACAAGTAAGAGACTTTGCAATGTAACTTGTAAACTTTAGGGTGGAAAAAACTGTGCTTCTAATTCCTCAGAGTAAAACTTAAGAGGGAACTGTGCCTGTGCAGGTGGCATGTTCCAGAGTGTCACAACACAAGGGAACTTTGCACACAACGCTTCCAGTGGAGCAGACAAAAGCATTCTTATGAAGGAAAGCAGCCCAGACATACATCACTAGCTATTGCTGCCAGCACATTTCAGTTTTGAGCAAAAGGGGACAGGCAAAGTTGCACTGGAACCCAGGTGTCCTTTGCAAGCTCCCTTTAGGTGGGCACCTCTGTGAGATCACTTTTATCTCCATTTTCCCACATAAGGGAAAAAGCAGTAATGACCTTCCTACAGCGCCTCTGACACAGCAACTGATGCTACAACACAAACCTATGAAGAAACCAACTGCAAGAGCCAGAAGTAGCAGAGTAATACTGTAGAACTTGGCTGCACTTGTGGACATCTGGGCTGATTAGAGAGGTGCCAAAATCAGGCAGTTTTCAGGCATTTTTCACACCTTCAGTCCTCTGCTGGACATTAGGAAATGGAGCCCCAAGTTACAAAAAGCTTCCTACAACTTCACATAAACTTAAACATTCCTTTTAAATATTTACTGTCCTAGAAATATCGCTGCTCCATACAACATGCCACTGTGCCAGCACCATGGGATATGCAAAGGCTGAGTTCAACTCATCAATGCCAGCCTGAAGAACATTTTTGAAGAGGTCCCTAGGATTTTTTTAGTCCATCCATCTGAAGAATGAGAAGGAGGCATAATTTCTGAGGCATTAATGAAAATATTTAAGTTTCCCAAGCTTAAGTTTTCCAATGAAGGTGCAAACCTCTGGAGAGAAAATTCAAACTTAGAAGCAAATTTTGTTTTCTTCTGAGGAATTCTTCAGTATTTCAGGGGTGAATGGACCACAGGTATGGGCTAAAGAATCTTAACAATACACGTCCCTACCTCAGTAAGGAGGATTTACACTTTTAAACACTAAGGAATTTAAGACTAAGTTATCCCCTGCTTAAGAGGGGAAAAAAGCTGAAATGCCTATTCACTAACAAACTCCTCTCTAGCACATTAAATGTATGCTAGAAAAATTAACTAGAAGATCCCATAAAGTATAGTTGCAGTAAAGATTCTGGGATTAACAAGTTTAGCAGTGAATTTGCCCTAATACCGGTGCAGTTATAGAACAAATCACAGTAGCTGGACCAGTCTGAATGTTTCAGCCTAGAAAGTATAAACACTAAAACATTCTCACCTAAAGTTGCTCACAAAGACAATTTTAAAAGAAACTTTGATAGAGGGAGAGATAGAGGCCAGGCTAACTCACATCAGATACCACTAAACCATCATTTTGATTGTAATGCAAGAACAGACTTTTTGTCTACAGTTTTAGGCAGAACAGCAGTTTGGGCAGTGAAACATGTCAAACCCATCTTCTTCAATAACCATCTGCTCACATGCTGCACTAAGGAACTCACCAAAGTACAACACAAAACAATCACCAGAAGCACAAAGAAATTCAGCCTCTATTTATAAAAATCCCGCATTTAGAAAAGCAAAATTGACTCCATTTTGTTTACAAAACTTCATTTCAGATTCTCAAACCTGCAAGCCTGGGTTCAAAGCCCCGCGCAAGGGGGCCTGAGCTAACTCAATGTGACAACCCCAAAACGATCCCTTGCAGCACAGCAGTGCCATCCTTCTCAGGTATCGACCTCCCAGCAGCACAGATCCATATGGCAACCCACAGGGAAGCTTCCACTGAAGGGCAGAGGCTCAAGGCAACAGATCAGCTTCCTCCTCCGGCTGACTGAGTTTCTTACAGGATCGCCTCACCCCCCATAAAGGTGTTAATCTATTTCATACCACCTCCCCCACAATTTGGGAGGGAAGTGGCATTGGCTTAATGTCTGACCTGCCTTACCACCCACTCCTAAGCTTTTCATGACGGTAGATAAGAGAGTAGCTCCCACTGTGTTCTGCACATGACCAGTCTCACTGGGCAATGAGAAGCCTGCACTGTCAAACACTCCAGCAAAACAAATTATAGGCTCAGATTTGAAAGAATTTGTTTGTTTTCCAATGAAACCAATTTCAGAACAACTGATATGAACAAATCAAATTCTATTTTAACATGTTCACCTGGAAAATTAACCCTAAATGGGGACGAGCACTCAGTGCTTTACTGTTATGCAAGTGCATTAGATTACATGCATACATACATACATATATACAGTTACACACGTATAGATGTATTTTAAGAACGTGACATTTTGAAGAAGCCATCTATCTTTCATCATACCAGATTTACGTTCAGTTTGTGACCTAGTCCTTGGAAAAAATTCTGAAAGACAGCAGCTAAGTGTGCACTTTCGTGAGGTAAACCAAGGCAGCAGGACACGCTCCCCACATAGAAAGGCAGCAAGCAGTCCTGATTTCTCCTACCTCATTAATCCAGTGTCAACTTTGGCTTTCATTTCATCCTATGAATCAATCTGAGCCTCTGAAAAGACTGGAAAAGTATCCCAGCAAGGAGGATAGCTTTCCACTGAGATAAGAAAGAGGTCCTACATGCAACAGAGTTGGGTGTTTCTGCTTCATTCCCTGGCACCATCAGCACTCCTTGTAACAGTGCAGGGAACCAGCCAGGGGGCTGACCCAGCCAAAAAGTAATCCCACAGAAAGGTTACCCTTTCAGCTGGATCAGTTCACCACACAGGCACAAAAGTGCAAGTTCTTGTGTTAGGGACAGGCTTAGAAATGCATGATCCTGACCATTGTGGCACAGAAAAGCAGGAAAAGCTTTCCATTGCTGCAGAATTTCACTGAGGTGAAAAAAAAAATAAAAAAAAAAGCAAGCCTCTTGTTCTCAAGGCCTACTATTTCTTACAGAGGACTTCAACTCCTCTTAAAAGTGAGGGTTGGACTTTTCTGGAGTGACAGACTACATCAGGCTTCAGTGGATCAAGAGGCTGAAATGTATCCCAACTCACAGCAATTTTTTAAGTCTGAAAACCAATCTTTCCTCCAAAGCCACAGGAAGAGTTTAAATAAACATTTCTTCCTAAAAGCCTTCAACTTTGGTTAACCAGATACTCTCCAGCCAGTTGACTCATGGCTTGATTTCCTCTCTCCTGCAACGCCCTTCAAATTCCACCTTTTTTGCCCTTTACTCTTAACTACCCCTTCTCATCCATCCTCAACATCTTATGTCAGGGGACCTATCACTTTCAGAGCCTATTAAGAAAGAGTTTCTAGGACAGCATTATGAATCAGTCAAACTAAGAAGTGTTACTACAACGTATTACTTTTCAAGCCTCTTAGAGCTCCAGTCTATGTTCCTCATATTACAGCTTGTACTGGCATTTAATTCTCTGTTGACTATTTCCATACTTTAAGAAAACCACTCAAGCCAATTTCTTTTAATTTTAGAGTCTAGTTAACTTTAGAATTTGTTTTAAATTCATGTTGACATGCTGTCTCCTCCCTAGGATAAACTTACAGCTTGACAGCCCTATCATCCCAAGAACATGGAAAGCTCTGCTCCATGAAAACTTGATACAACTTCACTGCATCAACCCTTTGAGTTGGGCACCTCTGTTTTTAACAGCATCACATGCTCTTTAGTTGCTGCTGATGTTGCCTCAGAATAGCTGTCTTGAGCTGAACAATGTTCCCCCTTCCTGCACATGCACACAGACATTGCCACTTTTCCAAACTTATCACTGATCTGTTCACTCACTACCCCTCTTCTGTACAGTGATCCAGATTAAAAAGCCCCCTGAACTAAAACAACTCAGCTCTTGAAAGCATGGTTAATTTCTCAGATCTTTACACAAGCTGCCCATTTTAACACTTCCAAGACAGCCCTGCATTGGCTGTGGCTAGACCAGGGCAAAACTGTACAAACTAAGTTCAAGAAAGCTGCTTGTTTGAGTTACATGAACACAGCCCACCTTTTATCTGTCCAATCATATAATAATCCACTCACTGCAATGGCAGGAGCCTCCAGCCCAAAAGCAAGAAGAAAATGGGGAAGGAATGAGCAAAGTAAACTCAGTAGGAAGGAAATCAGGCACAAAAGCAATCATGCAAGAGCAGCAGAGTGGCACTCAACGCTATCCTGCCGGTTTTCACTCCAAGACACAGTCCCTCCTTAGATGATTTAGCCACACCAGTAAGATGATTAAGGTCCCTGGAGGTCAAAAGCAGTAATTTAATTACTAACAGACAAGTCCTCACCTAGGACAGCCTGGAGAAATTCACAACACTGCACCACTGCACTGAACACTGATGGCCTTTAGCATAATCCCTTCCTTCTTGCTTATTTTGGGAACACATGAAATGTTTCAGTATGGATGCTGCTGAAGAGCTTTATGATCCAGATTAAAACAAACCTCGGAAGAAACTAAGCTTTGCAGGACTCTGTGTTAAGGTATAGTTTTAAATTAACCATCCACCTCCAAAACCTTGGCGTTTACTGGTTTTTTTTTGTAAGAATTTAACATCACAAGCTAAAGGGAGACACCAGCAACCATTTACTATCTACACCAAAGTATTATTCCATTCCACAAGGGCAAAGACTTAATATGCACAGTTTTGTAACGTCCAGCTTAAATTGAGGTTAACAAAAGTATAAGGTGGTAGGTGTGGAGTGAATCTCCCTACTATGCTTTCCCCATCCAAAGCCTCTCTATACAGACAAAACTACTGCTCATATCACAATAGTTACTGCTTGGTATTACTCAGCAAGAGTAAGTATCTACATGCCACTGCAGTTTAATTCCCTGTGTAAATTCTTTTTCTAGTTTGAAGTACGGCACTAGCTTCGTTCCAGCCCGTACCAGATATTTATATTTGCATTATTAAACATAGCTGAGGTGGAACAGACTGACAAGGCATAGTATGCATCTGTGCCTGCAGAGTAATGCTTGAACAGACATGCTCTAGATTCTCTGCATGTGCAGGTTAGAAATTTCACACTAATCCAACAGCTGATTAGTACTTTGTATTTGGTGGCAACACTAAAGACATAACCAGAGTCAAAGGTAGTTAAGAGTGCTAGATGCTACACAGGCAGGAAAGATGCTGAAAATAAGTCTCAGCCATAAAAACAAAACCAGGTTTGGCACTGCTGTACAAGATCAGAGCTTTCTTCAAAATGCTTCACATGCTCAAGTGCATTTGTAGAGAGCTTCATATATATTGTGATTTACACAACAGGATTATGCTGCAAGAATGCAAAACTCATATAACAGCACTTTATTTTCAGCTCCACCACCACTTCTGTCAGAGATCTGAGAAAACAGAAGGGGTGAGAAGACTGACAGCAGAAGCAGAGAGCTTTTTGCCTTGACACCTTGCCCTCTAACAGACAAGCTGTGGGGGGGGGAAGAAGGAGGGGGAAATAAAGCACTCAAGTTGGAAGTATCTTACTTGAATAGCCTGTCGGCCTTGCTGAGCATCTGCCAGGAGCTGGATGGTGAGAGTCCTGGAATCCTGTAGGGCATCTTGGAGGTAGATAAAGCTGTGACCCACATGTCGTCCCATGGTACATTCACGACATATGGGGACAGAACAGGTATCACAGTAGAAATGCAGTACCTGTAAGGCAGGAAAAAAGTAATCTGTGTCACTATTTAATGAAGAACTCAAAAGAAAACAGCCACAACGTACCAAAAAAAAAAATCCAAAAGCACAGCTATAAAGAAGATGGTTAGAGGCAGTAGCAATAGGCAAAGACTTCACAATAGTGTCTCCACAGAGGAAGAGCCATCCTTCTCAGTAAACTCCAAATCATACCCTAACAGTTAGATGGAAGTGTCCTTGTTTTCTTTGCAATACAATAGTAGGAAGAGTGTCCACACCAGCTCCCCTTAAGAGCGGAAGCCATCTGCCAACACTTGCAGATTGAAGATGCCATCTATGGCAAGTTTCAGGTGAAGACTTTTCCTGCATGCACAAACACCACATTCTCTTAAGTGGGTCAGTCAATAATCAATACCACAGCACCAGCACTCCCACTTCCCAGAAAGGGAAAACAAAATTGTGCATGCTGCAAACCACCCTCTACATCTTCAAAATATGCAAGTCCCTTATGTTCAGGGCAGCGACAATATCAGGCAGAACTCCTCCCCTGCCACTTCCAAGAGCAAAGCAAGAAACCTTTGCTATGATGGTGTTTCTATGTCAGTGATGCTTCAAGAAGCTTGATTTGGAGAACAAGACTGGAACGTTAGCATGCCCATCATTTGAATGCTACACTGAACCGTGCATAACCACTAAACCCCCATTCTATTCAATAAGCACTTACAAACCCTACATTCAAATCACAATGAAAGTCTTACACCAAGACGTTAGCCTAGAAAGCTGGATTCATTCATTCATCAGCCATAACTGTTCCCATTCCATCCAGTAGAGGGAAGTAGCACACAGAAATAGCATCCTACGTGGAAGTGGTTTCTTACAGGGGAGCAGAAATCAGCTGTCTTGCTTTTTGTTTTCAAAAATGCAAATTAAAGAGTACAACACTTCAACACAAGAAAGCTCCGTATTCAAGTCTTGCCCTTAAAGAGTGTAATGTTAGAAAATCTAGATTACCATGGAGGAGTACAATGGCACACGGTTGCATTCTACAAACAACATTTCCATCACCACCAGGTATTTCAAGTCTAGCTCACAGAAAGGAACAAGAGCAGAACAAAGACTGGACAAGTGCTTGATATGCCTGTCTTCTCCCAGCTGTCATCCAGCCACTCCCAGTTCCAGCTAACAGCTTGCAATAGGGTGCATAACATCCCCCTTTCCCTTCTCCCTCAAAAGGCAGGGGAAGGACAGGACAGGTGATTCCCTTGGACTGCCTGTGCTGCATGAAGTGACATTTTAAGCTCTTACAAGAGCAACAGCTGAAGTGGTATATGGATTAATTTCTCAAAGGGTTATGTGTGCATTTGTGCACATATATCATATTTTATTAAAACCCCTTGGTTTCCTTAAATTTAAATTTTGCTGTAGGGAAACTGGAACAGACTTATGTTTTGCTTCTGTTCAAATACTAAGTCCTCAAGCAGTGTCTCAGATTCTCTGACTTTACCAAGTAAAAAGTTGCCTTGGCTCTGAAATGCATTGTTCAAACGCATCTTCCTCAACTAGAGGGCTCCTTGTCTTGATGCTGTGGTTGTCTAAATCTGTATACAATGTTCACTTGCACATGCACTTCTGTAATTTTTCTGTTGAAATTACAGGGAATGTTTATTACATGTTGCTGAATAACTCCACTTAAACGACTGAGAAGTTGAGAGAGAATGAAAACCAAAACAGGGTATCAAGTTAAGCCATATGAATCTGATATACTTTAAAAACATACAGCAGGGATTTGGGGCCTCAGTCAAGCAGAGCAGCTGAAAGGAAAATGGTGACCATATGAATAGAAGACCAGAAGCAAGTTAAATTTGTTATTAGTCCTCCCACAATAGTCAATACCAGAAGCAAAAGCTTGGTCACTCCTGCTGCAAGGAGTCACCCCAGGCACTCCTGCCAAAAGGTAAGAGCATCTACCGGGACAAAGAGTTTTAAGATGTTCAATTGCCTCTTGCCACCCACCAAAATGGGGTGGGAAACATCACTCCTGACTTTAGAATGAATAGTGACAACAGCTACAATCTCATTTCAGAAATATGCAGATTACACAGGATATGGCAGGAGAAAGTCTTGGGTGAATACTTCAGAGCCATTGATAAAGCCTCATGTTTGTTTCTTAGTTAAAAAAAAAAAGAGGGGTGGTGTGGGGGGGTAAAAACAGCCTAGGATTTAAATCTAAGAGCAAAAGAGAGGCTTGGGCAAAAAGCAGCATACAGTGATGGACTATATCCATCATTACACTGTTACCTTAAAGATACACAGGAGAAAGCACAAATGCATAACCCCTACTGCTCCCGGTGGGGCTGGGAGGCAGCCACTAGAAGAGAACTGAAAGAGTCAGCCAGCAACTCCCCAGAAACTCCTTTCTGGACAAAGGCTACAAGAGAATCCCCAAACTTGGCAGAGGCACAAGGGCAACTCTCCTCCTGCGGCCAGTCTCACATGGACGCTTGTCAGAAGCATCCAACAGGCTGTGCCAGCTCTACCCAGCAAAGGGGACACACTCTCAGAGAATAAAACCGGGAAGTCCCCAGCTGTGCAGGGCACAACAGCAAGGGGGATTTGTGCCAGCTGGGCTAACGGGGCCTGGGCACAGCCATCCAGCTTCCCTGCACTTCCAAGCAGGAATTTATTGTTAAGCTCAAGCCTGCTCACATCCCAGTCCCTAGGTCATGGCCACAAAGGTCACGTACTGCTAGATTAAGTTTCTATGCCTGTTTCTAAATAGGGGGG
>VXBX01000774.1:949531-977004 GCA_013400415.1 Scytalopus superciliaris | reverse complement strand
AAAAAAAAAGGAGGAAGGTCAGACTCTTGCACAGTGTTGTCAAGCAGTTCTCTCAGCAACTACGTGCCCAGAACCAAGCTGGTTCTCTGAACAAGTTACGAGGTTAATTTTACTTTAAGACACGAATGAGTACTGGGGCAGTGCAAAGGGTGGGGGGCAGGGTGGTGGTGTGATCAAGAGTGCAAGGGAGAATTTAAACTCCCTAAGTTAACACAATAAGGAGTTCAGGAAAAGCTGCGCTTCTGCCAAAAGTTTAACTTACTGCACCCCAGATACCACATTTGCCATCAAAGTAAGGGAGCACCTTTAAGAGCCACACACAGGCAAGTACCTCTGGTCGCTTACTGCCAAGTCAGACCTACTGCATCAGGAACATCACTTCCTGTAACGCTGCTTTCAAGTAATAACCAGACCCACTGATTCACTTAAGATTTAATGAGATTACAGCTTGAGGTGATTTGACTGGAAACCATAAAAGTTTTAGGAGCCCATCTGCTCTGCAAAACTAACCTCTCACACACAAGCCCAGGTATGAGCTGACCTCTGAGAGCTGCAGTGTAGTTAAGGCAGGAATCAAGTCCAATGGGTACTTGTGATGGGTGCACAGACCAGGCAAAACAAGAGATTTGCACTTTCAGGCAAAGAAGATTTTCCATATGCATCCGTACTCAAGGGGGAGCTTCCCAAACAATCAGCAGTCTTTTCATTATGAAAAGAAGAGCCACCTCAGGGTTCTTTCCCCACCATTATCACACCATTAACAGCAAAAATGCAAACTCTACTGACAATGCTTGCAAAATTGCCGGTATTGCAAAAACCTAATGCAATATTCACCTTGTGTATACACAAGAAATCCATGACAAAAGTAATGTGGAACAGTACTTAAGGAGTAGGAAAAAAAGAAAAGGAACTTAATCGCACTAAAAGGGTATGTCACCACTGCTTTCCACTTCACTTTACAACTCATCCGATGCCTCTGCCCACGGCAAGCACGTGCATTTTCAAGAACCAACTGGGGGTTTTTTTCTGGTATTTTTCAGTATTAGAACACACATACTTTTCTTCCAGTGAAAAAAAGGAAATACTTATTTTGAGAAACTGATGGCAGAAGAGGGGGAAAGAGCTACTGTTTAATCTCTGTTACTTTTTACAGACCTATAAAAAAAAAAAAGTAGCATTTCAGCAAGACTGCTGTTAACATACTTTTAGTCAAGATGTGAATATTTGTCCCAACATTCACATGTTGTTATTCTAAACCTGACCTTGGCTAGCTGTAGAAGAGTCGGTATCATTGGACAGCTGTATTTTGTAGCATAAAAAGAAGGTGCTGTTATTTTTCCTTCCCCTCGTAGGCTGAGATGTTTTGTTGTTTTGTTCTCACTTCAGTAACAGGCCTCGATATGCAAGTTACATCTGGAAACAGACAAAAGCCAACTGCCCAGCAGTATTGGAAAATTAAAACATTGGGTCAGACTCAAACGGACTAGGAAGCCAAAGGTCAAAGCAGCATTAAATCATTAGTTTCCCAGCTGCCACCAAGGCATGGAGTTGACCTTTGATTTTGTAAGAAGTGGTCCAAGCAATTTTCTGGTGGCAATATGGGCAATCTGGCACAATGGAATATTATCCTTGAAAGGAGTGGGTGCAAAGGAGGAGTTTTAAGGTCTTGCAAAAATTAAACTAACTTTAATCTCTCTAAACCAAATTTACACTAGAATCTGTACGGGCAAATAATGAATATTAAATTATCAAGCTTTAAAGAAAAGACACTCCAGCATTTGAATCATTCAAGTATCTTTCATTCATTTAGCAGGGAGAGCAAGCAGAATTTAGGAACATTGTTGCATTTCTTTCCTGGAATGAGTTTCCAGAAATTATACTTGAAATCAAGTTTCCTTAGTTCTATTTTAAAAACAATAGAGCTCATGCTTCTTCAGACAACAGAGCAGAACATTGCTTCTGGTCTACCTGTATTCCCATTATTACTTTTTTACACAGCTGAGGTAGCAAAGAGACAGAATACGAAACTAGCCTTTGCTTTCTTTCTCTTGCCTCCATGATCTTAAATTTCATCTGCTACTGCCCTCTGGTAATAGTTCCCAACTGGTCCTTATAAACTGTTCTGCTGAATGTTTGCATTGTATAGGCAGAGTTCTGGTCTGGCTGCTTCCAAGTTCCTAGAAAGGGGTTGGTTTTACTACTTGGCAAAGAGCAGCACAGGTATCAAAGGACTTTCCGACACAACCAAGGTGCATCTGAAGAGCACGTTTGATCCTCCATTAGCAGCTGAGCACATGCACACACGGAAAACCAGTTTGCACGCAATCAGCTACAAAGATGTTTCTATGCTGATTTAAGACATTTCTGCACTTATTTTTAAAGCAACTTCGAACAATTTCTGTAGTCTAAAAGGGTCACACAACCCACATTTTATTGCAAGGGCAATAAAATTATAAGCTACTGTTTTCCTTCGTGACAGCAGCACAAGCTGCCCAAACAACATAAAGAGCTCCCTTCCTGGTTCTATGCCAGTGTCCCAGCATTAGTCACTACCAGCCCTTCACGTGAGAAACCAACTCACAGCAGGTTGGTGTCTCTAGGCATGGACTGAATCATATATCCACCACCTCTGATGGGGAGGGGGGAGAAGGAAGAATCTTTTCAGAGAGCTGCAATTAGTCATTAACTACTTCAGTCGTTCAGTAAAATACGTCCCTGTGCTGTTAGCCACACGGATGTATGGGTTAGGGGGTTTATATATAAACACCATTTTCACTGGCAAGGTGAAAAACACACTACCCTTAACACACACCTTTAGTGAATAAGGATAATAAGCAGGAGAACCTCTCTTCCCACACCCTTTCTTTCTAGGAAAGGTTTGTAATCACACGGCCAATATAAACATAACACATTCTGAACATACAAACTGTTATATACAGGTCACAGAGCTAGCCACAAGAAACAAGACTTTCAAAGAGCCTAACGTTGTAATACCCTTGCCAATGGAAGAATATTTAAATCTGCTTTAATAACAAATACTACCAACAGAACCCTAAAAGACCACACTGGTAATTGCTTACAGGAGGCAACTTCAAAACTTCATGCATATGGCAAATCAAGAGATACAGATGGCACTAATCTTAATTCTTTTGCAGGTACACAATTCAGGTAACACCAAAGGAGCAAAACATGTAACCAGAAGCCTTCTATTACAGCAACTTAAAAGATACATTATTTCTCATCTTGGTGAGACCACTCTTGAATTAGAATTCTTTCTCATCAAGACCATTCAGAGAAAAATGAGTGTTTTTTTCTAGGTTAGTGTTTACTCACATTAAGATAAGCTAAAATTCACTACTGACACACCATGTAAGTATTACCCTCACTTCGTGCAGCCTGCACATGCCCACTGTTTCCCAGAAAAGGGACAGGTTCTACCACTGCACATCTCCCTCCAACAGAGAAAGATCAGAGCACTTGCATCAGATCAGCTAGCTACAACTTCACTTAACTCTTATGGTTGTTGCTGCATCACCCTGTAAGGTCCCAAGCCGTAGAAGAGATCACAGAATCATAAAATGGTTTGGGTTGGAAGGGACCTTAAAACTTATCTAGTTCCAACTCCCCTGCCATAAGCAGGGACACACCTTCCACTAGAGCAGGTTGCTCAGAGCCCCAGCCAGCCCGGCCTTAAACACTTCCAGGGATGGGGCAGCCACAACTTCTCTGTGCAACTTGTTCCATGCCTCACCACCCTCACAGCAGAGATGTACAAAGCTAAAAGGAGGTCTTTCTAAAAATAGCTATTCCTCACATTTATAGTTTTGAAAAACAGTTCTCATACAAATAGGTCAGTCACCAAATTACACTGTTTTCAGACTGGATAATAATGCTATTTCTGGAATTGGATACTGTACTGATACAGCTTCTGCCACAAGAACTTATAAAATCCAGCTACTTGGACACCTTTTCTGAAAACATAGTTCTGTTTATTGTTTGAGCTACAAATAAGACAGGACTATGCTCTAGAGTTCTTCAGGGGCTCAAGCATTCTCTCTGGATCATAACCAGTAGACAGATGCTGGCCAGGCACTGCAGGTAGTCATGTGCTCTTCAACAGGAGATGGTTTGGGAGTGGAAAAAGATGTGAATCACAAGTGACTGATTGGCCCTGATCTTGCCTCAGCCCTATTCTGACTGCCACGTGAAACTGAAAAATCTCTGCTTATGCTAGAAAAAAAATATTTACCATTGGACCTCAATTCTCATCTGTGTAAATGGACTAGAGCCCAGACTTGAAGTTCACAGCAGAAAGACACCTTAAATCTTGAAACTGTACACAAGAAACTCCTGGAGAATCACCAATGTAATGTTTTTTGCAAGCATCTAGTCTCAATGACGAAAACAATTTTATATATGCCCATACAACTGAAGTTTCAGAAACAAGTCAATAGACCATTTTTTTTTGATTGGACAGGCTAATAACTGCCAACACAGTCCATCAAGATAACACATGAAAAAGGTAGAGAGTATTATGCAACTACCCCCTTCCACACCCCAACTGAAGGGGCCCATTTGATATCAACCAATGGCAGCAAAGGGACCTTGTAGCCTTCTACGGGGAAGAGGAAGGCAGACCTTTGGAGGCTGAACCAGGGGCAAATAAGAGGCCCCCTTCTGCGACTGCACATTCCTCCTCGTCTTTGCTGCTGTGTCCCTTATCACTGGAGCCAGATGTAGGGGAGCCCGGGGAGAGCACAACAGCCAGGGACAATAGCCTAGACGTTCGGGTGTGGTGGCCAACAGCAGCTGAAAACAACTACTTAGTGCAAAGTCTTGGGCGCTGCTGAAGGCTGAAAGCCCCCACCCCCACCCCACAGAGAAGCAGGAGAGATGTGAGGCTCCCTGCAGCAAGCCCCGGACTTCCCATGCATAGCATCAGAACTATCAGCCCAAACCCTCCTTCAGTGCAGGTAGCTTGGTTTACTTTGTCTATTACCAAGCAGACAATAGGCCCCCTTCCACCTCCATAGAGGTGTTCTTGTGAAAAGCCTTCCCTAACAAGGTAACAAAAATGGTGTCAGTGGAGACAAACAGCTTTCTGTACTAGGAGGTATCCAGTACTATCTCAGAATGCTTGCCTCCAAACACTTTATGATGCACACAACACAACAAAAAGGTATTTTGCAATATAGTCTTTTTGCTTGGTCCTAATATGCAGCTCCAGGAAGTGAGAAGACATTACTAGCCATCATAGTTTTCTTACTGGGAGGACAATCCCACAACCCTACCTCAGGGCAGGAAACAAAATGGAATTTGGTGATTCCTCCAAACCCAGCAGTTCACAAAAGCTAGTAATTCCCACAGCTTCAAGAACAAAGGGCTATTGTGTCTCATGCTCAGACTCCACGGGGCTTGGTGGATGGGGTTTCTAAATCAGATCTCTCACTCCACAGGACTATGAATTTATCACTAGATAAAGAGATAAAGCTTCCAATCTGTTTGCTTTTGGTAAGGCAACCATATCCAGTTTTACTTTCCAGCTCATAGTCTACTTCCAGTTTTGTCATTTGTGCTATTCAATAATCTGCGCTCAGGTCTGTGCATTGTCAGTCACGTGGCCCAGTAATCTTTGGAGCCATTCTGAGCCTCAATTGGGGTACAAAGATGAATCCCCAGATAGCCCACAATAGCGCTAAGTACTCCTGGGAATGGATACCAACATCTAGCATTCCTCTGATCTGAGCAAGGCCATGCACCTAGAACAGCAGTTTATCAGGCAGCATCACTGTTCAGAGAGACAAGGCAGGTTACATGATTTATTTCCAGGAGATGTTAAGCCTAAGCATGGGCCAAGAGTGGGAGACTGTGTCTGACATGCAGCCTCACAGAAAGAGGTTCTAGGAGAACAGGAAACAGACCTCTGCTTTTATCCCATTGGCTTTCTTCAGCTTAACTCTCTCCCTTGGAGCTGCTGTTAACACCTTAGAAAAGGAAGCACAAGCCACAGCAGCCTTTTCAAAAGCCAGATCACACTTGCACATGCTGGGTCAGAACAACCAGGTCAGGCAAAAGGGAAATTTCAAGTTGAGACATCTGCTTCTGGGAAGTTTGGTTCAGCTGCCAGCAACAGGTAGTAGAGGAATACAGCAACCTGTGGCTGATTCCAATAGAGCAAGTATTCCTTTCTGCTACTGATACAATCTGGGACTGGCTGGCAGCAGACCCTTGTACCTTAAAGTCAATAGCTCCCTTAAAGGCATAACAAAGATGTTGTCAGTAAAGACAAACACAGAGCCCTTCTCTGCTAGGAGGTACTCTGTATGATCCCATAAATGCCTTCCTCTGCTAGGATTAAAAAACACAGAGGGAAATTAAACGTCACATGCAGTATTCTTGACACTGCCTCACCTATGATAGAAATACTGCAGATAAAGATTAATATAGTGCTCCAATCTGGCAGATCGGTAGCTGAAAGTCTCAGATAGGTAAAGCTTTAAAGGTGACCTTTATAAGCAAAGCTGATCTTGCAGGAAGTTGCATGCCAAAAAAAAGTAATTCCAGTCAAACAGGCACTCAAGATGCTTGAGATCTGGAGCTAATACATACCAGGAAGGGATTTCTTTTCTTGGGAGAAGGGAGGAGCCAAGCAGGAAAGAAGGAATAAAGCTTACTAAGAATGTTAACAGCAGACATTATATCTAATTTCTTTGCATTCCTTCCCCCCTCCCTTTCCTCCCGTTTTTAAAAAACAGGAGCAAACTTGCGAGTTAAGGATTCTGATCAATGCAACATGTTAGGAAAAGAGAGCAGGAGGTCAAGAGGAAATGATTAATCCTGTGCAGAAGACTGGCAGGATGGGTCCTGGAATGGCTTACCAGAACAATGCTCCCACTAATAAGCAGGTCAAAAGACCCTTACAGTGAACAGAAGCCCCAGTTACACTGTACATTAATATTCTTCCCTTAACCCAAAGTTACGTTTGTTCATTAAAGCCAGATTCAAAAAAACCCAAAGTATTGAATTAGAAGACAGGTGAAAAGTTGTGGTGCCAGACACAAGCAGCAAATCTGAAAGAAAGGATTACAACTTAAACTCTGAAAGTGTTAAGAGCTCCATTCTAAGATGGTATTTGCAGGCTTTGGTAAACTAAGGAACAAGGCAAGAACCCCCTATGATAGATTTTACACTGACTTTGTGCCCAGCTCATGCAGTAGACCAGTGCCTCTAGTTGATAAAGGCTGCTCTTCTGTTAGTAGCATAGCTTAATGTGCTGAAGAAAGAACAGAGCAAATTCACTGCAGCCAATACTTTAGACTTGAAGGCACATGTGGTCCAAGGTTTACTGTTTAGTACTGTGGCTGCATGGTATCAAACAGAAGCTATGCAACCTTGCAAGATGCTAAGTTTCAGGAAATTATCCCAATTCCACAGCATTTCCCCCCCCCCTCTTGTTTAGTCAGCATTACAGGTCTGTGAGTGCAGTTGGGAGAAGTCAGCACTCCTTCCAAAGGGATTCTGAACTTACATAAAGCATTTACCTATTCCACGATGCAGCACCCAGTAACAACCTCACAGATCTGTGTTCACAAATACACGGCGGAATATAAACATACAAACTGCTTGGAGCTGTTTGCTTGGCTGGCCCAACCAAACCTACCTCTTCCAACACCACCATCCTACCAGCATCCCCCCTAAGTTTAGGCAACTCTCTCATGCAAAGCACCAGCACTTTGTAGTGCCACCAGAGAGCTCCTGTGAAGACTACTCTGAACACTTGTCCATAACCTATAAAGAATAAACTCATGAAGTCAGAGCTGAGTTGCCCCCTAGTACAGCTTGTTGTGTTGGTGCTGGAGACAGACACTACAGGTGCCAGAGGCGGTGGGGATGCACAAGCCATGCCGGAGGAGGCAGATTGGGGCACTCCTCCCTCCTCCCAGCGCAGCATCGCCCTTGGCTGGCGGGGCCACCGCGACCCGCCCGCAGGAGCCCAGCGGTGCGGAGGGACCGCCCTCCGCCAGCAGCAGCATCGCTGGTTGCCTTTGTATCAGCAAGCAGCCTCCATTTTGAGGAGCTGGAGGCACTGGGGGCAGGCTGGAGAGGCCAAACTCCAGCTGCTAATGAGGAGGAGCCAAAGTGGCAGGTTGGTGTTAGCGCTCTCTGGCTCGGGTGTGGTTAATGCCCACCCAGTGTGTCCCCCCAGCTGTGCACCGCTCCAGTGTGTAAGGAGTGTCTATCCTCCCACCCCAGGCCAGAGGAACAGGGCTGCACACAGAGCTATGCATAGGCCAAGAACAGCGTTTTGGCAGCGAGACCAATCCTTGCAGCATTTGACAAACTCAAAATCCTTCAGCTTTTACCAAATGAAAATTAAAGCGATGGATAATCATTAATATATTAATCTCCATACCTACTCCTCAACCCTCTTGTTTTTTGAAGGGGAAAGACACAGGCTGTAAAACAGGACACAGGTTTCAAAAGAGGGAAGTCTTTGGCATTAACAGTTCGTTTCAGGCAGGGAAACCCACACCTCTCAAGAGCACTAAAGACAAAGCTACAACTTATTTACAGGAGTGTTTGGACTCAGCTCCCTTAGCCAAGAAAAAAAATCGTAGTGTACATGTCAGTTGTATCAGCAGTGTTAACCTCCCCCAGTATAGGCACAATTAAGCAGGCACAGCCCATTCCAGTTTGTGACAGCTCTCTGGTCTGCACAGAGCCAAAGATGCTAGACCACTATTTTTTAATCAAATCAGTGAATTAAAGTGAAGTTTAGCCCTTCAAGTCTAGAGCATATTGAGTCAGTTATTAAATTTTTGCAAATCAGTTTCTCCAGTTAATCCACCTTTTCAGAGGGAAACACATTTTTAAATCACTCCTCCGGTTTTGGGCCAAAGCTACCCGTTCTACAACAAATCCTGCAGCATGTATTGAGACTGCACTGAAGTAGAGACTGTCCTTAAAATGCATCCTCGACCCGTGGTTCAGAATCTTTGTTCCCCAACACAGGCTGAGCCATCTCAGGGCTGGGGACAGTTACACATTTCTGCACAGACTCATGAGCTGGTTTGCAGCAACACGAGGTTATAATGGAAATTAAAGCTCCAGCAAGCCGACCAGGTTACTTCCTGCACCTTGTACACGAATAGATAGGACAACCCCGTGTGGCTGGTTCAACATGCCAAATACAAGGATGTTAAAAAGCCAAATAATTGTTATCTGAAGCTCAGTGCACGTGCTGAGTTCAGCACAAACATCCATTTTGCTCTGCCTCCTCACACAAAAGCCGGGAAAGTGGATTCCAAAGTTCAAGCACTGTTACTACAGAGGAAACACTGACATGAAACCCAGAGAGTCTCATTCTAACAACATTTTCAAAAAAATTAAGGGCAGAGTTCTTGGACACTCAAGTCACACCAGTAACATGCCAACTATCCAGTTTGCATCTCCTACATAATTATTTCTTCCTTATTTCATGACTCTTTAAAAACATCACAGCAAACAAAACAAAAAAGAGGTCTTACAACTATTCACTGCAATATAAGCCTATTAAAAATGAAATGGCCAACAAGTTCTTGAAACAATTAAAGTATAGTGACCATTATTTAATCAAGGGGTAAAATGAACTCTTAAAAGAACAATTTCTTCTGTTATTTCTTTCTCCTCTGTTGTCTACAGTTCATTATAAGATGCATTTTCCGGGGTGGGTGGTGGCAAAGGGACTAACTAAAAGTTAGTGCCTCCAGACACACAGGCTGTGATGCAAAAACATCAGCATGTTCTCATGCATTAAGATAGCCTCCTATTTTGTGTATAACAAGATATTGTCACAAGGGCAAATCTATTTCAGCTGGGGCTGAATTTTATGAACAGGATCAAGTTGCATGGCTTCCCCCCACACAGCTGATGAAGCTTTAAAAACCAGAACCACCACCCCACAAGTTTATAACACAATTCATGACTGGCATTGTTTCAGCCTTCATTTTGCACTTTAAAAGTATCAGAAAATTCCCCCAAAAATAGGCACTACTCTCTGTCCTCCATCTGCCCCACATGATTAGTCTTTCCTTGACAGTCACCACCTTTTTCACCACAATCCCCACAAAACATCAAGCACCGCTCAGGCCTAAAATCAGTTTTTAATGCTGTCCCCTTTAATGCCAAGTACAAAAGCTCCAGTCTGCTGTCAGCACAAGCATTTTTATGGAGTTGCAAACTTCCAAATTCCACCCAGAGTCACACTATCCTCTTTGAAACTTTTCCCAATAGCTGTCTCAAAGCAAGAACGCATAAATAGTTTATTTCACAAACTGGAAGTTGTATGAGGGGAAACAGTCCTGTGAACACCACCATATTTAACTCGTTAGACTTTTCAAATGTTTTGGATTTTGGGTCTTTCAGGGAGGGAGGGAAGAGAAGGCATTTACCAGCACTAGCCATGATTGATTTAAAAACAGTTTAGAGAAACAGGCAGAAGCAAGTGCAGGGCTTCCTTTCTGATTTGAAAAGAAACATATCTTCTTGTTGGCCCTCCGGTCACATTCAGTGCTGTTTTTCCTTAGGACCATCTAAACAAGACAGATGTAAGCCAGTATCCAGGCAGCAGCTGAAGCCTGAGCACTAGAAAGGCACTCTGGGGTGGGGGATGGAAGGGAAAAGAGGGAGAAGAGAAGGAGGAAGCCATTTGGCTATAAAAAGGATCTTTCTTTCCTGTTGAAATGCAATGGCAAAGAGTGTCAAAATGGCTTAAGGGTGGGGAGGTCAAACATGTTTTGAGATGTTAAAAACTCCTAAGCTTTGTCAAAAAGACTGAAAAAAATCCTTAAGGTAGGTTTTTGTTCTTCCATTCAAAATACTTAGCCATTATAATAGCTGCAGGCAATTCTGAAATTTCCATTATCTGTTCACTTTTATCACAAATTAGCCAAAACTATTCAGTTCACATTTTATCCTTATGCATCTGCTACTGCAGAAACACTACAGAAAATTACTGGTTTCCAGTAAGTTTTAGATACATATTTGCCAATCCTCTCTCCCTCCAGGAAGCCTCCATTTTAAAAATCAGTCACTACTGCTTATACAGCATGACTGACTCTGCACTAAAGGATGTTGAAAAATAGATACTAAAGAGTAGTTTGATTATGCCACAGCACCAGCACAATACACCTTTAGTTTGTATCCCATCAAAACTAAACATAACATGGGTGTTTTTGGTTTTTTTCTCCTGCCAAACAAAAACATTTTAGTGACTTTTGGACTGTCCTATTATTTGCCATTTAAATCCAAGAATGAAACTTCAGCTCTCTAAACCTGGATTTATGAAGCTAACAAATAATGGCTCTTACTAAAAGTTAAGAAGTGAGAGAAGGCTTAAAGCTTGTATAGTAACTTTCACCCTTTTCTATTTCCTCACTCCAAAATCCACAAAAAGTAAGCACAGAGCATATAGTGAAGCCTTATTTGCTATGGCTACTGAAGGTCTTTAAACAACTACAGCTTATTTCCTAGGTCGTACTGCAGTAATACAAGAGCCTAGGTACTTTGCTTGTTTGTTTTTAAACTCGGGAATTTAGTTTTATGAAATAAGAGCCACTGGAACAGACTGGCAACCCCAAACCCCCCCTCCTCTCGCACTGATGAGGAAGCCAGCTCATCCTTGCTGTCTCGGGCCAGTCACTCAGGTTCTGTTCCGTGAAGTTGAACAGCTCCCACAAACGACTTCAAACCACCATCTCATGAGTTAATTTGAAATTTCATTCACAGGAAATTGGATTTACACCTGCTTCAATTTTGAGACACAGGAGTACAACAGCACAAGGCTTCACCATGACCTCCCACTCCCACACTTGAAGGGGCTAGGGTAAGGGGTGTAAGAGAGAGACTACCTTTGGGAAAGGGTTTTGAGCTGCAACTTATGAACAGATGCTGGAAAACCCAGATCTTCTATCCCCATTAGAGAGCTTAAGTTACACATCAATAAATTAATTCCAGTTGCTAATATAGAGGTCAGGATGTTGTTAGCATCCTGACAATCCCACTCAACCACTGAGGTCCTCTCACGTTCTTTGCGCACCTTTGTCTCTGTCTCAAGTTTCTACATTCCACTAAAACTTGCTGCTTGAGGTGGGGATTGCCCTAGCTTGTACTACTACAGCCCTTTGGGATGTGAGTGTCATTGCCCTGCATCAGAATTCTTCTATGAGAAAAGTCCTCAGACTTCCCTCTCACTTGGAGGTTTAAGTAGGAATTCTTCCCAGCACTCATTGGACTGGCTTGTTAGAGTAAAAGCCAGCATCAAGGGTTATTTGTTCCTCAAGGCTCACTTCATACCTGGCAGGTTAACGGGGCTGAAGAAGTTACCCTTCCTTCTGTACATATTCTCGATAATGAAGTCCACTGCACAACCAGAAACATGTGGCCAGCAAAAAATACTGGATGTTTATATGAAAAGACAATGCTGCTTACAGCAAGAAAAGGCTTTTGGGTAGAAACGTAACTTCCCTCTTAACTGGGAAGTGTTCTGGAATTAAGGGTTAATTATTGTAACTCTATACAGCATAGGTAATCCTTAAACTGCAATATTTTAAACCACGCCTCAAGCCAACTCCACTAACGCTGTTATCGGAAACACGGTCAGAACCAGCCTTCTCTCCTCAACTCTGCAGGACTCAGGATTTGATCAACATAGTTTTGACTAAAATCAAATAAACAAAGATCAGTAGAAAACACTTGGTCAATCCCTTTTAAGGGCATAAAAGTTGAATCACTTTGTGCCAGACATTACTTTCAGATGCCAGCACTGCTGCCAAATTGTCTAGTCAGCTAATCTAGCAAGGGCAGAAGCCTATCTCAGCTCAGTATATTTTTAAGGCAGGTATACTGAAATGAGTCAGAGGTGACACTTAATCAAGTAGTACTCCATCTTCCTTTTGTTCTAGAGTAGAATCAGCAAAGAATTAGGATCTCCATACAAATTCTCAAGTCTACAGTATGTTATATTAAGACTTTCAGTACACCACCATTTGATTATTCAGAAACACAGCATCAGAAAACATCACAAGAAATTACATTGTTTTAAAAGGTCAGGACAGCGAGTAGCCAAGAGGTGGCAGTGTTTCTATCTGGGAAACAAAAAAAGGACTAATTGTTTATAGCATTCTAATGGGTAGGAAATGCAGATACATCAAACAGCGATATACTGCAAGAGGCACAGTCCTTAAACTGCTTCTCCCCCCACTTCAGCTGCAGACTAGTTAAACTGAACAGCCTCTTCAGGCACCACATCAAGCTCTTGGTTAAAGCAATTGCCTTAAGAAGCAGCGGTAGTATACTACTACAAACATTCAAATGAGTAGTAGTTGAATGCTTCTAGACAAGAAGGTGGCAATGTTTTAGCACCTTACTAAGCTACAATAAATCAAAGCACTGTAAGAGCCTCTCTGTGCAATTGTTGAAGACTAATTGATAAAAAAAATTAATATTTACAGTATAAATTGTAGCTTAGACTTACAAAAAAAGGAAGAGTAACTACATAAATCAGTACTTGAATTTCACTTGGCATTTAAGCTAGCCTAAGGAAATCCCAAGACTGCCTCACCTCTGAATTTTTAACATGGTTATTGAACACTGGAAGATGAAGTTTCAGTTCACATGTTCAGTGCAAAGGTCACAAGCTCTGCAAGACTATGATCAGAAACATTCCAGGGCAGTGTTGCTTAATTCATGGCAACAGCTTTATTTAACAAAAGCACTCGAGGAATGGTTTCCCTCCGTAACTCCATATGGGATCAAACATGAAACAAGTCAGCTTACTCAAAGAAGCGGCTTCTTTGACCACATGAGAGCTGGGTGTTTTGAGAATTTGTTTTGGCTCATTTTGTTTCTTTTTGTTTGTTTAAAACTTTGATTTACAAAAACCTCTCATTCCAAAAGCATTTCCACCTAGTTGTAGCAGAAAAAGAACCACGGCATACATATTTGGCAGGAATGCCTCCCCTGCTTGGAGAAAAACAGATACATGAAATGGGGGAAAACAACCCACATGCCACAATATTCTGACTCTCAGTGATCTAGGAAAGTTATCTTCCAACAATGGCCATTTGCTTCTAGTAAATGGCTGGCAACACCTTGCCTGGGTCAGGCAGGGGCTTCTGAAGAAGAGTTTCCTTTCTTATAATAAGTATAGTATTTTATACCATATCACATCATGCTGCTCAAATACTTGTGCTACTTCATATATGCATCTAAAACAACTTTCTAGACTTAGAGCTGTGGAAGTCACCTTGGATTATTTCCCTTTACTTCCTCCCTCCTTAAGCAAGGGACTACAGGGATGTTTTTTGAACTATCTCTGCCACAGGAGCCAAATGGAAAATTGCCCATCTACATCCAAAGTAAGAATCCACTAATACAGGTTTTTACTATTTCCTTAAACACACCTTAGGAGAATTCATACAAGGAAGCTTTGGAGTAAAATCATAAGCCACAACATATAGTGAGGTAATTGTTCTCAAAGGGAGGAGTAAACCAAGTTCTGTCAGTTCCCCAAGAACTAAAATACAGCTAAAATACTATGACAATATGCTCATCCTGAATCTTTTGCCTGATTTACATTCCAATGTAAGCCATATACAACAAGTGTACCTGAATTCTGCAAGAAGGTTAATACTGTGTTCTCATACAATGAGAAATACCTGGAAAAAAACAAGCATGACTTCCAAGACAGCATTCCATTTCAGTGAGTCTCTCTTCTGCTGACAGCACATTTGGATAGCACATAGTAATCTCAGCTGGGAGGTATCACTTGTTTTGGTCTTTGTTTTAACATGCAACACTTCCTCTTTCCAGTCTATGCCCTAGGTAATGAAAAGTGTTTCCTTTTATGTTTCCTCCCTGGATAGCATTAAAATTAATTTAAAATTCAAACAATAAACACACTGATGAAAATACTGTCTTCTCCTCTAGACAAGATGATATTAAATTGCATGCATTATATGGTGTTTTTAATTGAGACCATGATTTTTTCTGTTGCTTATAACAGAAAACTAATACTAAAATAGCATAAAATAGCACAGGGCATCTTCAAGGCTTTCCCATGATAATTTTAAAATTAAAGTGGAAGGATACCCTGTGGACCAGTTACTCTATAAATATATACTAAACGGCTTTCCTTTTTTCTTTTCCCCGAAACAGCTGTATTGAACATTGGAGAAGACAAAACAGCAGTTCTGACAGGATACTGGTTCAATACATTATTCCCAGATTGATTAACTGTCAAGATTTATCCTTCATTTAGGGGGAAAAAAAAAAGTCAGTCTTACTATGCTAGCCAAACCCTCATAAATAGTACATAAAAATGATGTTTACATATATATACTGACAATATGTAATGAAGACGAATGAATAGCAACAGACAAAAGCACATTACTGAACAACTGAGAGGAATGAACACGTTCCATGTTTACACAGCAACTTGCACTAGATGTTTAGTCACAAGAGTGCTTTATAATAATGAAAAGCACAACCATGGCTTTAACTAGAAATTCATTCAAATTATCCATGTTACTTAAGTTCCCTTTCAAGGTTTGAGTTGTTCAATATAAGGCAGAGCTGGGAAAGGAAAAGAGATGAACAGACAAGAGAAAGGCAACTTCAATACTTCTCCTTCCCTACAGCATCTTCAGCAGCAAGATTTTGCTCCCTCCATTGTCCAGTGACTTCAGTGAGCCTGGCACTGGCTTCTTTTCTCTTAGATTTGAGTGAGTTCACCCTGCTATTTGTTGCCAATCAGTGCACAAAGAGATCAGATACAGAACAGAAGCCTCCCTGAAGAAGGCTGAAGCAGAAAAGACAATAACTGATACTTGTCCCAAAGCTAGTGAGGCAACTAGGTGGGTTTTGTGTAACCATCTTGCTTTGCCTGCATGGCCAACACTGTCACTTCTCTACCCCTATAATGAATGCAGCTTTCTGTCCCTGGACCCCACTTGGGAGAGTCCACACCACTGAGGAGTTCCATGAGTTTAAGCTCCTTAGCAGCCCTGTTCTTTGCTGAATAGCATAGGCTGGCATTAAGAACAAGTTTCAGAAGTGGTGTCATATACAGAATAAAAATGCTAACCTTGAATTGTATTTAGAAGGATGTTAATTGAAAGGCATGACTTCCACTGTAAGAAACTGGCTGCCAAATGAACCAGCTGAGTCAGTCTTCCATACTAAGTTCTTGTAGCTAGACAAGCAAATTGGAAACCAATTAAAATAAAGCTGTAAGTAGTTTTAACACCCTAAATTACTTCTCTAACCACAAAAATTATGGTACTCTCTGAAGAAAAATACAATTCAATCTGCTTGCAGCATTTAAGGATTGAGATATGAAAATGAAACTATTAAGAAATGGCTCAAGGTGATTTCCCTCCCCTCCCCAGTTTGTAAAAGTAAGCTTCATGTTAACATCTGCACTTCTAAGTTAAGGTTCTTCTGTGTGTTCTCTCAGTGTGTAAAGTTTTCTGGCATTTTTGCCAAGAGACCAAGATGGAAGCAATAGTAAATATTGTCAGTAATCACATACTACTTGAACTCACTTCACTGACTCCCAGGCACAGAAAAAGTAATGAAAAGACTGACAAGGAAGTGTTCCAGTGAAAGAGGAGCCTCTGGATCTTAGCCAAGCCCGAGCATATAGTATGCCACTACAAGCTTAAGTGGCCAGCCACAGAACTCAACTACTCCAGTCCTTCCAAAAACATGCTGACCTTACCTACATCCAAGTCACTGTCCAAGTCTCCTACAGGGGAAACAAAGTGTACACATTATATTAAACTTAACTTCAGAGCTTCCAGCAAAAATCTCTAATCATTCTTGAGAAGACCTACCTTCCTATATATCAAAGGATTTTTAATTCTAAGAGCAATTGAACAATATGTAACTTCAATGTAATAATATGTAACAACATATGCAATCAAAGCAGTCAATTGCTCCCTGAAAATATTATTTCAAGGATAAGCCACTTGGAATAAAAGGCCCATATGCACCCCTTCAGGTTCAAGTGAACACTGTCTTAGAGTCTTTCCACTTGTCTTTGTACACAGACAAAAAAGTTACGCTGGCTTGACACAGCTACTAGTCTAGAGTAACAGTTCAGATTCAGAGGTTCTTACTGAATTACTTTTTGACAAGATGCAGAGATGGGATAAACATTACCTTTTCCAGAAAGGCAATAACATGAAGATAAAGTAATGTTTGTTTTGACAAATCACGGTCTGTCTAAAACTTACAAAGTTTCAGATTTGTGTGTGTGTGTGCATGCATTGGGAAATGCACACAAATGGGAAAAGTGCCTCTCAGGAGTAGCTGGAGATTTGGAGTGGACAGCTCTCCAGCAGCTATGCAGAGAAAGTCATCTCAAGACTCTCTAAGCCTTGCTTCCACTCACTGCAGTGTGCCTAGACTGCCCAATAACCTCCCTATGAACCCTCCCACCCACAGCCGTTCAGGGTAACTCCAGCAAAGGAGCCGTGCTGCAGCAACAGAAAGCCCAATGGGCATGTGTGAGTTACCTAGTAAAAGGCTCAGAGCCCTTGAAAAAGTCAGGAATGCTAGAAGAAATGAAGACTTACCATGAAATAATATTGTCAATTAAAATACATGTTGCCTAGAATGGAGAGGCAGACGGCACCTTCACTAAGACATGGCATGTTGTCACCTTTTGGGACACTGTCAACAGCCACCATTTATAACTCTAATCCAATTCCTAATTCTAATCTCATCAATGCTTTCATGATATTGGGGGAGGAGGGATTATTACATCCACCCCCTCACAGTTGTATTAAGTACAAGAGGGAAGGAAGCAAGGACAGTATTAAATCTTCCCCCGTTACAATTTTATTATATACAAGAGCAGAACTAGGAGCACTGGGACCTCAGCATTTCAGGCATTCTTTTGTACTTCATCCTTTCCAATTCCCTCATGTCTTCTTGTTAGTTTGATTGTTATTTCTTTCAGAGTGGAATTCACTCCAGACTACTGCTCAATCTTTCCAGTACCAATTTCTTTACTACCTTAATTTTTCATAATTTTTTTCCCTCCCAAACTGTTCCTCCTTTATTCCCAAAATATTAGCCCATCCATTTAAACGCCTTTAATAGAAGCTGACACCAAATACATTATTTTGGGACACCATTGCAGCACTGTAGCTGCTTCTACAGTAACTAGATGGGAGAAAGTTATTTGCCTTTTTTTCATAGTAGTGTTCAGTCTATTCAACTAAATTGTCTGTTGTATCATTATCTGCGTAATATCCATAACTGGCACACACTTCAGTGGGAGAATCACAATTTTCATCTTCCCCTACAAATAACCACCTCTCTAAAGGGAGACAGTTCTTACAACAACTTTAAGCTGGCTTGCTTATCAGTCCATCATCAACTAAAGAAAATCTGGTTTCCAATTTGCTCATCTAGCCACAAAAGCTGTGTTTAGGACACTCAGTCAGGTCATTTGGCAACCAGCTCCTTACAGAGGAGCTATGCCTTTCTCAAGTAACATCCTTGTATGGATCAAGTATTCTTGAAATTTGAGTGACTTTGTCTAGCAGCCTGCAGACCCCCTTCACGCTCCAACTTCAATGTATTAAATCTCCAGTGCCTTTGGGCACACCATATATAGCAGTGGGGGCGGGGTGTGCTGCAGGGGGGTGGAATTTAACCCTTTACCGACTTTGCTTTTAAAGGGAAGAGAAGAAGGCTTGGAGGCATGATGCTCCTTTCCATTCTCTAACGAAGTTTTCCCTCAAAGGAACAGACCCACTGTGCCTCACACTTACATGCACTCACTAAAGCATTTTAGAACTACACGGTTGCTTTCCAAACTACAGACAGAGCAGCAGCAAGATCCCAGGAGGTACCTGATCGCTATCCCTTACACCCTCCACCACCTGACATGGCATTATTCAAGGTTACAGAAGATCAGGAGTAGTAGCCTTGTCAGGCAACCCGTACTGACTCGCTCACTGGTGATTCACAGACCACACTACTGGCCCTCGTCAAGACAGCAGCATTTCTCTAGTCCCTGATGCAGCACTAGGTTGGATTACTGGGCTTAAGGGCACAGCTTTCAAGCTTTGCTCTCACTCAATATTTAAGGTTAGATATTTTGATTTTGTACACTTAAGTGACAGTGTGAATGGCTGAGTAAAAAGAACCACTGAAGTGAAGGGAGAGGGAAAAGAGGAGGATCTGAAGTTTGATAGCTGACATTTTCCCATAAATAACAGTTTGCCTTTTGTTAACCAAGAGCAGCTGAACAAAAGGCTGTATAAAATTAGTCTTCTAACATATGTCTGCCACGCTGGACAGCAAGTCTCTAGATATTCAAACTGAACCTACAAAAACCCAAGACAACATGGGATATGGGGGAAGGTACAGCAACAAGTTCCAACATCACCATTCGAGAATACCACTGGCATTTGATTCCTGAATTTCAGGTCCCTGCCGGCCTTTCAACTCAGCATTTGGTAGTTCTGTACATTTACAATACCTTAACTAGGAAAAGGAAATATTTACAGTAGGTGGTAGTTTGCAACATTGGCTAACCACAAAATGTATGGGATGGGCAAGTAATACAAGCAAACAACCAGAAAAGATAAGATTTAGCAAACTTGACAGAACGCCTTTAAATATTTTGGTTATGCAGAGACCAACCAACAGTAAATGGAAAATTATTCAATACAAGTTTAGCTATTACCTTTAGCTCACTTAAGGATCCTTCTCCCCCACAGCACTGAGATTTAAGGGCAAGCAGTTGCTATTCTGACAGCCCTGGAAAGCACTGGTAGGAGAGCAGCTTTGGTGATGGTTTGTGTGATCTTAGAGATTATACTAGAGTAACAGACAGCAGTAAAACATAGTTACTGAAGTGACAATAGCAGCCTTTGGTCAGATAATCTCTGTCATTTCAGAAATGAGTTTCAGACATTTCACATGTTGGTTTGTTCAGTAGAGTTAATTTTCACTATAACACTGAAGACACACCACAGAGATCCCAAAACTCTGAGTATTCAACTCTGAGAAGTGACTTGTACCCACCGCTAGTCCAGCAAGTTTAGAAATTGCCTCATGTTGCCTCCCTGGTGTTGGGAGGTAACCAAGTTTCTCCAACTCAGCACCAGTGCAGAGGTATATAGCACACACCATGCAGAACAATAGAACAGTAAGCATTTGAAATGCCCAGTTCAAGTCACTTTAAAAAAAATATTTCAACAACGTATGTAGGAAATTTGCTGACTAGATATCATCCTATCCAACAAGTTCACCATCTGAGGTCTTAAAAATGCATGTTATACCCTTAAGTGAAGTAGCAGAAATGGAGTTCTTATTTCTTAGAGATGAACATAGAACCATGAACTAATTCTTGTTAATAAATGTCAGTATTGCATACATGGGTACCAACTCTTACTCCTTTTCATATTATGCTATACAGTTAGAGCATTCAAAGCTGGCCAGCATTTTTAATTGATAAATAAAATTATTAGCTGTGGACTCTATAGCTGAAATTTTTTTACTTTGTTGAGGATTGATAGATGCAGAGGAAGAAAGAAGTAGCTCAGAGTCAAAAGAACTTAGGAAGTACTACTCCTGTCTTAGCCACATACAATTAATTTCTTTTCTTCAAGATGGGTGGGCAAAGGGGAAAGTAGCCCAATGAGACACTGCATAATAGAGAAATTTTTGAACTCGAGCTGGAAAACAGCAGATAGTACTGCTCCACTTCCTTAACACCTTTTTGATCCATTCCCATGACTTTCAAAACTGATTTGGATGCACAAGCCTAATCTTTTAGAACCAAACACATCTCACCCACAGAGCCCTTCTTCAAGCACAGCCAAGGAAAGCAGAAAACCCATGGAAGAAGCTGCAGCTGAGCCCATGAAGAGAACAGCTAAAACAAGGACATATGCCTAACATATTTTAGGAACAGGGACATCCATTCATTACATTAACCAATACTTGCGTTGCCAAGCAGTAGTCCCATTCCCATCCCAGTATTTCTACACTTTAATTAAGACTTAGAATTATAGGGTAAAAGCATTAGTAAAAATTGTGTACTACATAATTATCATCCAGGATTATATTTGTAACTGCTACATTGAAAGTGGATTACAGCTGAAGACAATAAACCCCTTCTGTGAAATCTTATCTGTGGTAACATTAGTCTTGCATTCAGTGCATTGTTCGTGCAGCTTAAGATCTGTGCTCTCAACACATCGTGATTCTTTGTCTGATGGAAAGACATCAACATGTTTGCAGGAAGGAAGGGAGCATGGGAAGAAAATAGGAAGAGACAGGGTCAAGACAGTATTGAAAAAGGAATGGTACCTCCTTAACTTTAAAACAGAGGAACTAGGTAGTTTTCCTCTAAGGAAGCATGGTCTAGCAAGCACGTTTACATGCTCTGAAGACTTAGCTGAAAGGAGAAACTGCTACACATGATGCAAGACTTCATCGCTAAATTGAGGCAAAAATTCAGCCAGACCTCTCCCATTATGAGATACACTTCAGGCTATTGGTTTTAACAGAACTGTAGTTTAAAAAATTAAATTATGGGTATAGTAGACAAGTTTCACATCTACTTACTGTAGGCACATCTCCAGTCGTATTTTCTTAAGAAAGTTACTACTAACTCAGAGGTCTATGCTGCAGCCTGCAAGCATTAATACTCTTATATGGAGTAATACTCTTGGTTTTTCAAAAACATGCTTTAAGTAAAAACAGTCCACAATAGCTGCCTGAAGAGCCAAGGCATTTCTGCTTCTTCCAGTTTTGACTCATTGGAAACTGAATTCATGTTTAATTAAGCCAGTAGTGTAACACTATCAGATTATCACCAGGAGAAAAACCTGACAACTTTGCTGCATTTACCATAAAATGCTGTGTATTTCAATATTAGTCAAAGCAAAGCAGGGGCAGTTTTGATTCTGTCCGGTATGGTATTAAAGCTGTTTAAATTCAAAAGTTTTCATTCTCTTACTAAAGAGAATCAGTTAAATAAAGAGACTTCTGCACGCAGGGAAGAGCCAGGAGCTAAGGAGGTGATTGGGAAGCCAGCTAAAAGGAAGGTAGGGCAGAATAATGTAAGAGGTAACACTGTTTAGTACCAGATATGTGAGCATTTGCAAGTTAAAAAATAGTGTGAAATTAGAAATTATTAAAGCCCCTTATCATTCTGAAGATGTTAAATGCCCATTACGTAGATCACATATGAACAAATGTATGAATTTCTCTAGCTCGTGCACATTTCCCTCTAAGGCTGAAGCTCTAGCAGTTACAACACCAGCAACACAGTAAAGTACTGCATATTAACACCGCCAGGATGCACTCCTAAAACTCTTAATCATTTTCTAAGGAGGCAAAACCCTTAAACATTAGAAAAAGCAACAGCAAGAGCCTCCATCACATTTCTATGACATATTGCAGTTGCATATATATAGCCCTCAAGCAAAAGACACAGAACTGGGAACATGGGCATGTTCCCTTTGCATTAGCCAGCTGTTTTGATGAGACATGTGGGTGGATGGCATTAAGAGCACCATGGAGTAAAGCTCAGCATTTGACAGTGACAGCAAGCTATTAGACAAAAGCAACCATGTTTAACCCACCATTCTCAGCCTGGGCCAGATTCTTCTGCAATTAAAATAAACTTATATCAATACTAGAAGGGGGANCTTTTCCCTCACACCAGCTCAGCCTGGGCCAGATTCTTCTGCAATTAAAATAAACTTATATCAATACTAGAAGGGGGAACATTTTTGACATATTAAGTGAGTTAAACTGGCTCACAGAAGTATCTTCTGAGTGCACACAGCCAAGCCTGGTGAGAACAGAGGAGGAAGGGAGATCCCCTATTCTCTGAGTAGCCATGAGATGTTAAGACAGCTTGCTCCCTATTGTGAAAGCAGAGCTTCACCCTACATTAGAACAGCTTAGACATAAATTCAATCAGCAAATTTAGCCAAGGTACCAGATAAGTAGCTTTCAGTTCAGCTGACAGTTATGCATTTGAATGTCTTCCCCTACACATGCACATTCCTCTAGAAGCTGCATCTTTTACAGTGAGCAGGACAGTAAGAAGGTATGCGTTTTATTTGTAACCTAAAATGACAAGAAACCCAGGCATATATGCAATTCCAGAATTCAACATAGCAATCTAATTTTAGCAAGTCTTATCCACATGCACTGATAGCCCCATGAGCCATTGCAACTCACTGATCTGGCAAGAAACTTCAGAATTTGTGAATTAATCTAACCAATTAAGAACCTGACCAAAGACAGAACAGATGCAAGCAAAAGGAAGGAACAGTGTGGCTCAATGCCAGGGGAGAAAGACCTTTAAAACAGTTTCTTGCAGTGGAGGGAGCCATGGTGCTCCAGGGGATATGCCTTGCAGTCTGTGAACCACTTCTAAAATGGAATCTGTAGAGCAATGAGAAGTAGAGGGTCACACACCAATAAGCTGACTGAATTTGGCAACTCCATGCTTTGCCTAGAAAGAGTCAGAAGTCTGCTAGTGAAGGGGTTTGACCATCGGCCACTGTTATCACCCAATGATACTAAAGCACACAGCAGCTGAGCCTTGGCATAAATGAAACACTACATTATTTAACTAGCAACTTTGGCATTTTCCATTTTCTGCAGCCTATTGATACTTCCAAGAACAGAAAAACAGAGGTACTCTTTCAATCTGAGAGATGAAAGAATCAAGCACATTTTGATGTATCTGTTAGCATATTTCATTTAATTATGAGTAAAACTAAGGTAAAATATTTTTTCAAGTTTGAAAGTTCTATTCTAGTTGGGTTTATTACAGTAACATCTAGTTACTACTGTAGCATTGATAGCTGCGTCCCTACAACAAATGTGGCCAGACAAAAGAAAACTTTCAGGGTTGCAACATGGTTGCTTTTGTAAAATGCTTTGAAACAGAGATTAAACATTTCCCCTGCTGCTGTGATAACATTTTACCTCCAAGCAGTGAGGTTCCAAGTGGTAAGCAACCAGACTGGGTTTCAACAGCAGCTCTCTGAGAAAGAATTGGCTTTTGCTTCCCCATCACCATCTCCCCACAGGAATAGTTTATTCACTCTCTTTCATGCATCACTGTAGTATTTGCAGGCACTGTCTCCCTGAAAGGGGTGTTCAGGGTCCCACTTTCTTTAATGTTTATCCCTACTATAACAGTCAATATTCTGTTTCAGAGACTGTATGTACTCTTAGCACACAACATGAGTCAACAGCTCAACTGAGACCAAAAGCAACTCAACTAAAAAGAGACTGCTGCAGACATCCCAGTTAAGAGCTGAAATCTGCATTTCTCTGCATTGAAAGGATAACCAACTACACTGATCTTGTCTGGCAAATGTGTATGTGTAGTCTTGAGTCTTAGAACACCCAGTAAGTAACCACCCACAGTGCTATTTCCCTTCTCACTCAAGGGAGTCTCAAAATAGAGGTGTGGAATGAGGAAAAATTATGGGGAATGGACAGTGACTCCCAGGTGGAGAGGTGAAAAGATCAGAGAGAAACAGCACCAAAGGTAACAAATGAGTAGCAACGTTAGAACAGGAGTATCGTGTCCTAGGCAAGGAGGTACTAAATCTAAATAAGGGAACCAGCTACTTTTGTGCAGAAAAACCTTTGGGACAGGGTCAAATGCCTTCTAACTGATCTCAGATAGGGTGAGGAGGATAAATCCTGGGGAATGAGAAACTGCATCCAAGAAAACTACTCTTCCAGCAGCTTACAGATAAGATCCACCTGTGCTTCAATCTCACCTGCAGGACATTAGTCTGAGGGAATATCCTGCTCACCAGCTTTTCTCACTTGCATACTGAGCAGAACCAGAGCTTCTAACTATTAAGGTTTCAGGCTACCATTCCTGCCTTGTATTTTAGGTTTGTTTTTACACTATTAGCCAAACAAAGTACTTACTGGATGTACTAAGTACTCTTCTGGAAGGCTGCCTTTCTATTATCGTTCCTTTTATGAGGCTGTAAATAGCATTCTTAGAATTAAACAAGCAATAACCCTCGCAGCTTTGCAGCCACCCTTTCTCAAAAAAAAAGTTTTACACCTCACCCATATTTTTAGCCAAAGTGAGAAAGATTTACAGTATAAACTCTTTCAAACAGTCTCTTCCAAACAATTCCCCTTAAGTGAATAACAAATACTTGCCAATACTGATCGGGCACACCCGCATTAAGGAACCACCAAAACCTACTAATCAAGAACAGTAGTAGATCATTAATTTGCAGAATAAAAGCCTCTCAACAGGAGCTGAAGGCTTGAAAATGCTTACTTGTTTTAAAACAATTTCTAGGTCTACAGGACACAGGAACACCCAAAAACAATCCTATGAGACACCCTTCTCAAAGCACACCGTTGAAAATAAAATTAGTTATGTAAGATAAGCTTTTTTAGAAGTGACTTCTAGAAAAGCTGTATGGTTTAAGCAAGGCTAGAATATCTTTGTTCCCTTTGCAATTTAAGATTTTAAGCCCACAAAATACCTTGGAGCTCCTGTCCCAGTTACTTTTCACTAAGTGATGCAGAATACATTACTTTAGAAGCTGGATATTCCATGCCATGGCCAAAAGCCCTCAATTGTTTCATTTTACACATTTCAACAAGAACGTTCATGCTACTAAGAACATAAAACCTAGAAGTTTTTTAGCCTGTACCACAAGTCCAAAGTTATACTCCAAAATGAATGCAAGAAAGTAGCTTTTTTAGTGTCTTAAGAACATCACGCCTCATTTCATTCTCTTTTTCAATATTATGTGTGTTTTAGGAAGCTCACTAGCAGGAAGATACTTAGATACCACAAAAAACTGTAAGCAGCCCCAATTGCCACAATGTTGCTGGGTTGGATTTTTAAAACTTAAAAAATAAATATATAAATAGATAAATAAATAAATAAAAACCCCCAACCAAAAACCTTCAGTGTCCCTCAAATACATTCCATGTTCGCAAAATGTCATTTTATGAAAAAGCCTTATAATCTGTCCTGAGAACAGCAACTTTAAGAAGCAAAAAAATGCTCTTCCGGACCTTCCTAGAAAAATTTCTGAGGTACAGCAACATTAGAGGAGATAGAAAAAGTGCCCCTGCAAACTGAAGACAAAGGGATCACCACATTTCCCTAGGCTAAACACCTTCACGTATCGTTATGCAAGCATCCCACAGGAAACTCTTGTACTATCCCTGTCCTCAGGCAGATTTTCCCCTGAAGCCCCTTGTTGTGCCGTCTGACTTCATACTGGAAGGAAACTACTTCCAGAACTGAATTTACTGGAAAATTCCAGCAAAATCCCCCGCGTTGACCCCCAGAGCAGAAGGGGAAAGACAGCAGATCGCCATTTTCCAGCTTCAAATGAAAAAAAAAAAAAAAAAAAAATCAAGTTTCAAACTATCACAGCAAGCAACTGTCCCAATGAAACTTAAGACACTTTCAGCACATTTTGAAGAAGCCGTTGCCTCTCTTAAGAATCATGAAACGATACTTAGGGTCACCAGCAACAAAATTTAAAACGCTTTGGTTCTGCAAGTTAAAACCACGTAAAGCAAGTTTCCGTTTTTATCAGTCGATGTTTGCACCAGAGAGGCAGATAAAATGTTAACCAAGAGTAAGAGATGTAGCTGGCATAACAAGGGGGAATATCTCTGCTAACTTTTGGACTACTTTTTATTTATTTATAAATAAATAAATAAGAAGGAGTCCTTTCCTCAATACAGTTATCTTCCTTCCCTATTTATTCGTTTCTTTCCTTTCTCCAGCTTGTTACACGCCGAACACAGTAGTACAAAGCAAACTCCACTTCGCCTTAGAAGCATTAGGGGCTCTGGGGGGCTCCAAACTTTTCTCTCTTACATCTCCACGGCGCGGCCACCCCTCTGTGCGCGCCCGACGAGCTCCCTCTGAGGGACAGCGCCCGCAGCAGCCCAATGCCCGCGCCGCAAACCGCGCACGGGCGGTGCGGGGCTCCGGCCACCGCCGCCGGGGACACTCTCCCGCACCCCACGGAGGGCACCCCCGGCTCACCATCTCCTCCTCCTCCTGCCCCGGGTGGCAGCGCGGAGCGGCGATCGGTGGGAGCGGGGCGCGGCCGGGAGCCCCCCCCTCGCCGCACGCCCTCCCCCTCGCCGTGTGTCCACGGCTCCCGCACCCTGCCCCTTGCCCCCAGCCCCGCGGTACGAGCCCAGCGCCTCCGGGCTGGGACACAGCCATGCGGGCGGGGGCCCCTCCGGCACCGGCGCGGGGCGGGAGCGCGGCCGCCCCCTCTCTGCTTCCCTCCCTCCCTCCGTCCCCCCCTCCGTCCCCCTCTCTCCGCGCACCGGCTCACCTCATCATCGTGGTGCTGGCAGTAGCTGGCCCGGTCGGGGAAGACGGAGAGGATGTTGTATGGCGAGGCGGGGTAGGG
>VXBX01000774.1:929968-947019 GCA_013400415.1 Scytalopus superciliaris | reverse complement strand
CGCGCCCCGGCCGCCGTTCGGGGGGTCGCCAGACCCTCGCGCCCTTTTTGCTTTTTGGGTCTGGGATGCGAGCGGGGAAGGAGCGGGGCTCCGGGGCCCCTGCTTTGAAAGCAGCGGGGCGTTAGTGCAGCTTTAAACACTGAGCCTCTCGATTAATTGTTTTCTGACGCCCAGCCTAGGGGTGAGCGGCTCCTCTCCGCCGTGCCCGGTGGGGCGAGCCCGGGGCGGGGGTTTGCTGCTGCCCAGGGGCAGGCGCTTCCTCTCCTTCAAACCGACGCGATGAAGTTTGCAAAAATTAGCGGCGATGCCATTTGCGCTGCTGCGAGACCAAAATTAAACAAAAAAAAGCCCCGCAGCAATTATTTTGTTTTTAATGAAACTCCCCGCCACCAGCAACGGCGGGGAGGAAAGTCGAGGCTGCAGCACGACCGAGTGGCCACCCTCTTGTGTAGTGAGGGTTTGTGGTAGCGAGGGAGGACGCATGGCATTGCACCCTTAACAAGGAAACTGAAAAAGCTGAGGAGTTTTAAAATATGGAACTGGCTTAGGGACTGGAAAGCCAAAAAAAAACTGGGAAAAGACTAAAAATAGGAAAATACACAGATTAGTGAATGAAAGCATCTGTAAATAAGCAAATTAAAATCAAAACAAATTTGTGTTCCATAATGATAATAAATTTTCAAAACCACCACAGAACTGGTTATTAAAGTATATTCAGTTATGTTCCTCCTTTGTTTGGCCCTTAGATGTACAAATAACAACTGCTATTTAGGCCTTAGACACACAAATAACACCAGCTTAAACTGTGTACTTAAAAACGTCTTTTGTCTTCTGCTGACAGGTCCTAAACGCAGCTCAAGCCATGCCTGTGAGGGTCTCTCACCAAAAGCCTTTAGAAAACACAGAAACTCAGGAGCACTAACATCCATAGGGACATCCCTAAGCAAGAACCAAGCAATCAGAATCCTTGATTGAGTCCATGGAGCAACTAACCTGCATTAAGTTGTAAACAGGCATGAATATTTATTATGCCCCTCAGTAGTATATTCTGCTGAGAACTTGCCTTATGTATCACTAAAGGATTTGGCTTGGGGACTGTGTTCTCTATATTACAAATCCACATGTTCACATTTGAGCATGCAGGTGAAATCCACCACAGCCTTGACTATCAGAGGTTAAAATATCACTGAGCCTTGCCTCAGCTCTGTTTATTTGTCCTGTGGTTGCTGCAGTGTGTTGTGATGCTGCGGAGCTTGTCCTTTTCCAGATGAAGTCAGTTAGTTGTGAAGAATAGTACCTCCCCAAACAACAGACATAGGGTAGATCTGTTTGGGTTTCCCAGATAATGCTTTGCACCAGCTCCCTCGGTAGAAACCATCATCTTTTGTGTTCAGAAATATTTTAATTGGGGAGAAATTCCCAGATGCGTGTCTCCAGGCATATCTGACACCCCTGCCTTCCTCGGTGACAGCTGTTTGCTTTCCAGCAAAGCAACTGAAGAGGGCAATTCTGCACATCAGTGCTTCAAACAGTGCTTCAAATGGTGCTTAACGGGTTCACGATGCTATCTATGTGCTGCTGAAGGTCTTTTCGCTGACAGGATCCACTGTATTTGTGCCAAAACTCCCGAAGCTCGTTTACAGCTTACACCCTCCCCGAGCTTGTAAAAGGCTATAAGCAATTCACTGTCCCTGAACAGTGGGTCCTTATTCCCCAGCTGTCACCCTCATATTGGAGCACCTCTGTCTTGTCGAATCAAAGTCCTCCTTTTCTTCTCCCTCCACCACTGCTGAAGGAATGCAACGTTTTGAGGCTTCCTCCAATCGTGGAAGGCTTTCTGTCTTCACTGTGAAAAACTCTGAAATAAAGCTAAAGGGAATACACCAGTATTATACTCCATTTTGAAACATTAGCTGCTGGAGCACTTGTGTGCTGAACTACACAGCAGATAGCACCATGCAGTTTTCTGCTTAGTGCATTGACTCGATGGGTTTTGATTCAATTAACTTGTTTTGCTATAAAAAACCCCTCAGAGTGAGGCCTCAATTTATTTCATTTGTTTTCTAAGCTGACAAACACGTGGGTGAATAGCAGCATGAGGGCGATAGGTGAAGTGCAGGAGGCTTCTGGTTCCTCGTTAGACAGCAGGATGAGAACTTATTTTTATGATTTTTCCCTGGGAAGCTAGTGCTTTGCATTTACCCGTTTTGTTTCTTAAAAACAAAAGAACAATAGCTATCCTGGTTAGCAGGGCTATTGTCCCTCTGTGCCAAATAAATGAAATCTCCTGTGCTTACGTGAGCGTCTGAGGCATTTCTCTGCATTCTGCTCATTCTCCTTTGTGTCGCTCTGCTGAGGTTTCTCGCATTTATTCCCTTCTCCCCAGTCTTTTTCACACCCATTTCTGTCATCTTTCTTTTGTCCTGCATTCGTACGCTGTTGCTAGTCTGAATCTGAACTGGTGTGGTTGTACTAAAAGGCAAGCCCATCTTATAAATTGTGTTGAAATCATAACTGTGTCATGATCACATCAGGACTGTGTTAAAACATTAACCATTAAAACATTCTAACAATGCTAAAATCTGTGCATGACTGCCGAACCTTCAGAGACACCTAAAAAGAACTGAAATAGCTCTGAATATATGAGCCAAGCCTCTACCTAGTTGGAAAATCTCTGGCAACATTTGTCTGTCCTTGACTAACTGCCCAGCCACTGCAGCTAAAGGATGCATTAAAAATGCTCCTTTTTTTTCCTTTTCCCCTTTTGTTTCTGTAGAAAATAGGACATTAGGGCAGAAGACTGCACCTGAGTCATTCTCTAGCATCTGCTTCCAGTGTTGGGACGTGTTTTCCATTGACCATACCTGTAAGCTTTGTTTCTTGAAGGAAAGCATCTGCCTTCCACCAGCAGCACTACAGGACAAATGGAATGGTGTTCCTGCCAAAAGCAATACAGCTGGAAAAGCCAAGGGTCTGTAGGTTAAAAGCTTTGTTAAATAAAACCAAGTACAGTAATTGTGGGTTTGGGAATATTTTACTGTAATTTTAGATGGAAACATTCACATAAAGAGCTCTCCCCTATACCACCTGTGTGAAGTGGTCCAGCAGTCTGATATGGTTTGCCCTGCTATGTGAAGCACCAAGGCACTGTGCAAGCTCAAAGCTTAGCAGTGCTTGTGGACTGGAGTCGCTGAGGAGCTGGTGCAAGTCTCTGAACATGCACCGGTAATAATAAACACAGAGGTCTGAATTTCTGTTGTCATTCTTGCTGTTTTGCCCCTGCAGACTCAGAAAACATTTCCAACTCCAGTATTGCTATAATGCAGATATAAAAAGCCAAGGCAGTCGTTCATCACTTCAAGTTCTGCACAGTCTTTTTTCTAGGAATTACCAAGACCTAAAACTCTCCCTTAATCCCCTTCTTTCTTTATCTGTTAGCAAAGAGACAAGAGACACAGCATCACAACCTGCTTGGATCTTTGCTTCGCACACTTAAGCATTTGACTAGTAAATCAATGTATGAAAGGAGCACTTCCAAAAGGTCTACTCACAAGGAAAGGCTTCAGCAAGGTCTTGGTGCTAGTGTAGCCTTTGGAGATTTCACATTAGTCAAATAACGCCAGATAAATGAAAGAGGGAGGTTTGGCTGATGGTTTTTAGCTCAATTTTGGTGACTTATTCATTACACTCAGAGGAATATCTGTCTCTTTTTTTGGCTTTCACCACAACTTCGCTCCATGGACAACTGTGCCACTTAAGTTCAGCCACTTTAGCCCTGATTTGTGCTGTTTTTTTTCTCCTTTCCTCATTTTTCCTCTTGCAAGCACAAACTTCTAAATTTGCCTCAGATTCCAAATTTGCCATGCCTGCTCTTGCACACTGACTCTTGCTCAGCCATATATCTGTCATTGGATCCATTAGTAAGTACAGTAGTAAGCTCAACTTTCTGCCTGTGTTGCTGAGCTTCCTGTATAGTATGCTGGATCTTGAGCAGGGTGGATGGTTGGGGAGCAAAGAAGCAGTAAGTGTTGTCCCCATGGTATAAATCATTGGGAACTGGTTTGCTCAGCATATTAATTCAAGATCTTGACACCCCCCTCCTCCACCCATCCATCTCCCCTACAGCAGGGTCACCTTGAGTTTAAAGATGTGCTTGTTAGGATGTGATGGGATTCAGAGAGGAACAGAGAGAGCCTTCTCTATACACATGTGGAAGTGAAATCCACAGGTCTTGTTGGTGTGCATCTCTGCAGCCTTCAAGGGCTGGCTTTGGCAAGCAGGGGTCTTGCATTCGAACAGCTGACATTACCTTTTACCCCAGAGACATTGCCAGGTTTGGGCATCACTCCTCTATTCCCAGAAAGTAGCAACCCTTTACTGTTTTGCCTTAGAGCACTGAGCATTGCAGGCAACTGATGCAAAGATGTCATTTTTTGATGTGCTAAAGGAAGTTAGTTTGGTTTTTTAACTTCTATTGATAGAGTCTCCCAGAGCACCTTTATGCTTGAGCCTTGCTCTAGCTCTCCTGCTGCTTGGTATGCATCTGAGAGGAAACTAAATGACCTTTCTTTTCATTTTTTTTCCCCTTGTGCATTATGATTCATTCCTTCTTCTTTTCAGAAATTCTGGCTGAAAATCATCCATTTCTAACCACATAGCAAGATTTAGCACCACAAGGACTTTTAGCAACTTTCCCTCCCAATGACTGTAACTCTAAAACCAGTTTCCTCTTCCAGACTTCTCAAATCTCTCTCTATTCACCATCTGTTCAATCAGATTTCTTGTTAGACTAAGTACCTGTGTTGGCTTTAATCTTTGATGATGACAGCTCAACTATTGTCCCCCAAGGATGGGCTCAAGGCCAGAAGATGCAAATGTCTGTTCTTCTCACCCTGATTTTGGTCTAAACAGCTTTCAAATGCAATGCCTACCATTAAGAAAGGTCTGAATCTGGGTCTAAATCACAAGAACTGACTTCACTGACTTGGTGTTGAACCTATGTGAAAACTAATGCTGGACTAATATAGAAGGCTCTCAAACTCACCTTCAATGAATGTCCCATCAGATCACTTTTGTCTTTCAGGAAAAGCTTGGCAGAATAGACACATCTTGTAAACATGCTTTGCAGGTCAAGAAATGCAAGCTCTAAGCAGCTGGAGGTAGAAAGCGGGGGCCAACATTATGGGCTAATAATTGCAAATGTTTTGTTATTAGCCTCCTGTTTCCTTACAGTGCTGCTGCTGATACCTCACTTCACATTTATCCTCTCCGCACAGTTAACTCGGCTGAAACTCAGAAGTTCCCCTTACCTTCATTCTCGTTTACATCCGCAAGATCCTTTTACTCAGCTGGGGGAGTGCTTTTAACAGCAAGAGGGAGAATGGCTTGTCAGCTGCTAATACTTCCCCACAGCTGTGTAAACTCTGGGCACGGGCAGCTGTTCCCCTCCAGATCTGGCGGCAGGAGCTGAGAAGCCTGGCACCCTCAGCTATTCATTACCAGCCCCCAGTGCAGCCCCCAAACTGGGACGTGTGAGTGTCCCCTCACACGCTGCAGCACTGCTGACCTTGTGCTGGGAAGGGTGGAGTGCTCGTGCAGCGTGTTGAGAGGGACACTAGTATCTCCCATCTCTTCAGGTGGTTGCAAAGATCATCTACATCTTCTACATCTTAAGGCTGTCTGCATCCAAACGCTGCCTGTCCCTTCTGCCTCCCCCTCCTCCTCATTCCCTGGGGAACCTGGACAGATTGTTTCTCCCTCAGGGCCATGCAGTGTAATTCCCTGAGGTGATTTTGTGTTACATGCAGCACCAATCCCAACCCACATTCAGGTGCTGCTCTCTCCCACAGCTGCTCTGATCAAGATAGGTCAGTTCCAGAAGTATAAACTGAATGCTGAGAGAGAACAGTGGAGCTCTTTCTGTATTGTCCTTAGCAGGAAACACACTTGGAGCTAATTTGGACCTGATATATTCAGGATGAAACCAACACTGGGCAGGGACAGTACATACAAAAGTAATGTGCTCCTTTATGAGAGCAAATGAACAAGAAAGCAGCCATGCAGGGTGATAATGAAAGCTTCTGGCTTGTTTGAGAACTTATTGTGGTCATAATTGTGTTTCCTGTATAGAAAGCTGTAAGATGGGCTCAGAGGAAGCTTTTGCTACCTTGCAGCTTGCCATTTCTCCAGGCTCAGGTTACAGGTGGAGGCTGTTGTATACTCACAGGACATACAAGAGGTTGGAGTCTCCTATCTCGGCTTCTCTGCAAAGTCTCTGGGAACAAGAAGTCACCTGTGAAGAGGTCTTTCACCTCCTCACTGCTCCGCCAGGGAGCCACAGAGGGAGAAGCTCCTGCTTGGGCAGCGCTCCCTGGCAGTGGGAGCAGGCAGCTGCCTCCTCTCCTACATGAGACCCCAATGGCATCCCTGCAGACCTTCATAAAACTGGACCTACAAAAACGGCCTACGACTCACGTGGCAGCCCAAAGCCCCTGTGGCATGCCGCTGGGAATACAGGCAGCTAAACCCCTTTGGGTGAGAGCCTCCTCACAGAAAATGAGCCCCAAGGATCCACATGTTTCTTGGAGGCTATTGAATGTCCCTTTGTGGCGTGCCTCTTCACTGTGTGCTGCTGGTGTAAAGCCTTCCCAGTATACCTCTGCCACAGGAGCTATAAATAGGCTGTGGGATAAGACAAAGGGAGGCTTTCTTAAAATGGAGGATACCACAGGTCCTGTTTGCAAGAATGGGAACTTTAAAGGGTAGGCAGGTATTCAGGGAAGTTTAAAAGCTGTTGATTTGGCTGATGCTGTAGGTCTTGGAGAGGGGAACACTGTCACTCTGAGTATCTCTTCCCTTTTTTGCCTCACTAAAGCAAGGAGGGTGTTGTCTCTCCTTTCAAATAAAACCCACATACATTTACGATGATGGATAGCTGCTGAGAAGTTTGTATATCTTCTGTTTGCTTGCTGCAGAGCAGCAGAGTTGCATTGAGCCTGACAGCCCCTTTTGTGAAATACGACCTAGCAGTACAGATGCTGATTTATTTGAATAAACGCAGCCAAGGGGCTTGTGTGGTCTGTGCATGCAGACCCTACCCTTCCAGGGTGTCTCACAACTACAGGCCTGTGGATGCTACTGCAAGCTAGAGAAGTAAAAATAAGGAAGGAGGGAGCAAGCCTCAGGAAGCCGACTCAAATGGCGGTAACAGCATCTCAGGAAGCTCGCCCAAGGTGGTGGGGTGCAGGGCAGGTGAAGAAGATCAGAAGCGTAGGAAATCGGGGAAACAGATGTGACAGTGCCAGGCTTTGGGGACAGAGCTCCTGAGATGCAGGGCCGGCATTCCCATGCGTTCCCATCTGGCAGTGAAGGAAATTATGTAAAGTGGAGGGGCCAGAGGCCCCCTTATTTTTTCTTTTTTTCTTCCAATTCTTTTCTCCCTTCACTTCCCATGATGCAATTAAACAGCCATTGCTGACATCATCATGTATGCACGCTGAATGCAGCCATTGTGTCTCGGCAGCAGTGCTGTACTATATATAGATTAGTTGCCAATCTCTGCTATGTATCAGCAGGGAAGACACCCAAGGAATTAAGTGAGCAGTTGCACTGTAGGACTCCTGGCTTTTGTCCCGTGGCCTCAAGACACAATGGACTCTGCTGTGGAACTAGAAGTAGTCAAGTGATTTGGAGACCAAGCCGGGAAACTTTTGAAGTATTGATTTGCAGCAGTGGTAGGGGAGCAGTCTTCTAGGTTGTGATGTGAGGAGCAGGAAGACAGTCTGGCCCATGCATGTTGCTAGCTTCTTTTATGTGAAAATAAGTGGTTAGCCAGTAATTTTCCCTCACCAGTCCCTGTGCCAGGCAACATTAGATAGCTGCAGATCCAGCTTCTTTGCCTTGGGCAGATGAAGGAAAAACAGCTACCTGTGATTTTGGCCTTGCGGGCAATTGAAGAGACACAGTCAGTGCCCTCCCCTCTGTGGGAGGTAAATGCACCCTGCAATCCCCTGTGCAGAGACCAAACAGAGCAGCCAGTGTCTGCCCTGGCATTGCCAGTGACATGGGAGGGTGGGCATTTGGGGAGGACCAGTGCTCTATCTGCCACCACTACATACCAGGGAATCTGAGCCTGGTCAAGTGACCTGGCCACCACTAGGTTAGAGAAATTTGGTCTTGTGCATTTCCAGTAGTAGCATTTTCTTTTGCAGCAAGACAGCTCCCATCAGCTCCTTCTCTCTCCCACCCAGCCCTTTGGCTGGAGGTGACAGGAGGTAGCTGAGCCAATCTAACAGCTCAACACTTCAGAAAGGGGCAAGTCCTGCTCCTTCCCTCCAGCTCCTGCTCTTTGCTGCACATCTGTGGACACCCCAGGCAGCTGACAGCAGGGGCTGATGAGTGCTCAAACAGAGGAGGTGATGGGACGGGGGAGCTGGATGGCCAGGAGGGGGTCGGGGTCCTTTGGAGGTAAGCAAACCCTCCCTGCTCAGCAGTGACCTGTTAGATTGACTCAGACAACAGACAATTTCAGGGTGTAAATTGACCCTGAAAGGAAAGCTTTGATGTTAGTGGATTTTTTCTTTCTTGTTGACTTCACTCCAGGCCAAATTCCAACTAAACTGTGACCATAGCAGCTTTCTCAATCACTTCATGGAGTCCCATACCAAGGTGATGAGACCAAGTGTTGCCACAGCCTCAGGCACTCACCTTCCTGCCCTTACGCTGCCCATGAGCCAGTCACAGTGTCTCTGTTTCTAAAAGGTATTCAAGTCTTCAGTCAGTATATGGTACTTTTTGTTGCTCTGACTCCTGCTAGGCATTTAAGAATAAGCCAGGTAAAACTGTTTATTTCTTGTTGCCCCTATGAGAATGGCTGTTGCTTTGGGAGCAGAAGATGCTACCAGAGTGGTTTTGAAAATCTTCAGGGATGGAGGTTTCCCAGAGTCTTTGTGCCTCCCGTTCCGTGTCTGGCCCACCTGTCACAACAAAGGTTTTTCCTTGCATCCAGGTAGGATTGCTAATAAAACCCAGTGTGGAGTCTGGAATGAGCCTTCACGCTGCTGGTTCACATTCAACCTGTTGCTTGCAGGGACCCTCAGGTCCTTTTCGGCAGAGCTGCTGCCCAGGCAGTAGGTCCCTCCTGACACAGGTAGTTATTCTAGATGAGATGCAGGACTTTACATCAGTCCATGCTAAACTTCATGAGGTCCCTGTTGTCCCATTGCTCTCCTTTGTCCAGGTCTCTCTGAACAGCAGCCCTGCTCTCCAGGGTATTGACCTCCTCCTGCTTTGACATTGCCTCTGAACTTGCTGAGGAAGTGTTATCTCCCACTGTGCAGGTTGTGGGTGATACCGGTGTAAACCAATTCTGGTCTCAGTATTGACCCCAAAACTCACTACCCTTTATGGACTGCCTGATGGACTCTGAATCTGTGACCACTCCCTCCGGAGCCCGAGTATCCAGACAGTTTTTCACCTACTTTCCAGTCCATCCATGCAGCCCAGTACCACCTCAGGTCGACTCCAACCATACTATGGGATACCATGGTGAAAGCCTTGTTAAAACCACGCAAAGTGACATCCACTGCCCTCCTCACCCCTGCAGACCAGGTCGCATATTCCACCAGGGGGGCAGGCACAGTTTACCCTTGGAAAACCTGTGCTGGCCATTCCTAATCACTCTCCTGTCCTTCATGAGGTGAACATAGAGTCCCTCAGGACTTGCTTCATCATTTTCCCAGGCACTGGGTTGAGTCTGACCATCTGGTCTTTCCCCAGATTCTCCTTTCAGGCTTTTCTTTTTTTTGAAGGCAGACCTCACGTCAGGCATCGATCAGCAGATCAAACGCAGACCTGGTTGAAGCTGACGGACGTACAAAGCAGCCTTCAAGTACAATAAAAGCAGCAAGTGAAGATCCCTGTGCAGCAGGACAGTTACTGCAGAGGCCACCACGCACAGCATCACAGCGAGCGTGGAGCAGCCTGGAAAAAGCAGCCCAGCAAAGCCCCAAATGCTGCTCCTGGGGGACAACACAGGACAGTCACAGTTAATGGCTGCAATTAAAATTGCAGAACTTTTGCAGTTTGACCAAAAAATAATCCATGGTGTTATGGTCTGTTTTTCAAACAATTGAAAAAAATCACTATATTGGGTTCCTCGGGTTGAAGAACTGCAGTTAGTCCCCTGATGTGTTTCCATTTCTGCTGGTACTTGTTAGTCTGTTTAATTGCATGTACATTGCAGAGTGAATGAGAGGCACAAATCTGGATATGAAAAACTGGTCCAGCTCAAGCCATTTTGATGTGGCTATTCCAACAAAAGCAGTATTAGGGCAGATAGAAAATACTGTGGTATTTCTGGAGGTACAAGGGAATTCTTTGTAGTTCCTCAATTCAAACAGTATTTCTACTTGGTAATAGCTATTCTGGAACTGATTGCTTTCATTTGTTGTCTTTTTAAATCCCAAACACAGAAAACCTATATTTTTTTAATTGATTTTTTATCTTTTCTTGATACAGCTATATACAGCAACCTAAAAGCTTTCACCTAACTGCATAATTATATTTTGTTTTCAAGACAGAAATGTTTTAAACTTCCTGTAATATTAAACAGCTCCCAAAAATACTTTGAATATTGACCAAAAGTGTGATCAGGGGATGATGGGCTATGACTGTCAAAACAAAACTCCCAAAGCACAGAGGACCACTAGGAAACTGGGCATCTCAAGATCCTTGACAGCAGGGGCTGGGAGTTGAGGCAGCATCTACCCTGTCTTGATTGCCCTTGGGCACCTTGCCATGCTGGCCCTGGCAGGGGGCCACTCTGAACTGAACACATATATTCATCTTTTAAGAAGCTGTTTCATTAGACTTTTATTCTCTGACTGTGCAGATCCCAAAGTTACGAGAAAAACTGCTAAAAACTGTAGTTCCTCATCAGCAAAACAGCAAAACTCTTACCTTTTTGCAAAGCCTGAAGTGCTGATTCTCTCACCACACGGCAGACCCGAGGGTGTCTCCAAAAACCCGTAAACAGCTATCTGATCCTGCCAACAGTGATCTGCAAAGCTATGAAGCCCTCTCTGCTTTTCAGGTTTCTGATGCAAGCGCCTTGCGTAACACCGCAGGCTTCCAGGTCTAGGAACCGTGGCCAGCCCATAAAGCTGAGTGCATATCTTATCCACCTTGAGGCCAAAATAACCTGACCTTTAGATGATCTTCGGAAGATGATGAATAATGTATTGCATCTCCCAGAAGGCTGATTTCTGCCCCCACAGTAACAGACAGTTTTCCTGACATCAACCAACTGTGTCAGCTTGTGTATTTTCAAAAAATCTGCTGGTTATATTGAAGGGGAAAAGGCAGAGGAAAGACTGCTTCAAAAAGAAGTAAAAAGCTGTGGCAACCATCAAATGGGACTCACTTTTGGGACACACAGTGGCTGCAGTGTTGGGATTCTCTTGAGCACAATGAAATCTATCAAAGCAGAAACATCAGCACTGGGGAGAGACAGCAGGAACTGAGGGCTGGGAGGGAACTTCCAGGAAGTTAATTGGTGCTGCATTGGTGTTTGTGTGTAAGCAGACCTGTAAGTAAAAGGACATATATTTGTGAGATCACTTAAAAATTCCCAAAGGAGCTCTCTTTGTTGGCAAATGACAGCACCAAGCCAGTGCTGACACACATATTACCTGCTATGAGAGATAATTTAGATGTCATTCATTATAGAACAGGCATTACAGGATAAAGTCCAAGTCCTTTGGTTCAAAGGAATCCCCAGTACTGCTTCAGCCTATCTGCTTGCCATCTCCAGCTGTTTCCTGCTGGGCTGGGGCTGTCCCAGGAGCCATGGGGTCCCCAGGATCAGCTGGGTCATGGCAAAAGCATCTCCTTGTGAGAGAACTCAGATTGTGGACCAGAACCCTCCCATGCAAGAAAAGGCTTGCTTTCCTCTGCTCTCCCTTATCCTGGGGTTGCCATTAAAAAGGCCCAGAAACAGCAGCCTCATGTCATGAGTTACAGAACTGACTTTGAATTCCCAGGGGGATTTTTTGAAGTGATTTAATGTTTAGAAGTTTACACCTGTTTGGGGGCAGCTAAAGCTCCTAAGCCCTGCTTTGGTGCTTTAAAACTTGTGCCATGCCAATTATCTGCAGACATGTTTGCAGGGTAAGAAGGATACTACTGGAGTTTCCCCTGCCATTCTTGGCTAGACAACTTCCTGGGAGCAAGCCCTGCAAAATGTTTGAGCTCTCACCATCATAGATATTGTGGTGGCTGAAATGGGCTGCACTTGCTTCTGATGTGGTTTTTGGGTAGTGTGGCTCTGTCTTGCTCCCCATGCCATCCTTCTTGGTGCTCACCAGAGCTCCACCAGGCTGCCTGCCTGTTTGCACTAGCTGGATGCTGGCAGCAAGGTTGGGGTTGTCTTAAGTGCTGTTAATAGTGGGGTGACCACTACTAAATAAAAATATACCTCTTAAATGAAAATATATATTCAGACACAGCACATGCCTTATCTTGTGGGGAGCAGCTAAATTTCAGGGAATCACATTTTCTGCCAGCATAACTTCACTGGAATCAATGCAACACTTTCTCCTACAAAAGCCTGTGTGCAGGGGATTGCATCCATCATCAGGATTGGGACTACTTGGAAATAAAAGCACAGACTTCTTATAAAACATAATAAAACCAGTGCTTCTGTACAACTTACTATGTATTTGTTATGCTCAAGCTGACAGCACTTGTGTTCCTTATGTGCTTTGCTCAATTGCAATCTTAAGCACTTGTATAATTTTAAGCACCCGAGGAGCTTGGCTGGCTTCACTGAGTGTTGTTTCTGTTTAACCTGATGCCAAGGTTATGCTACACTATATTTTATAGTCTCACCACGTAAAACTACTGTTTTTGATTTGAGCATGTTTTGTCTTTTATTTCTCTTGAGGTTTTATCTTCTGAGGTGGTTCTCTGGACTAGGCATTGCTCCAAGGTCTTCTCCATGCTTTTGGAAGATAACATTCCTCTTGTTGGGACTTGCTACTTAAACCATGTGGGAATGAAGGGCTGTTTGACTCACCAGCCTGCCATAGGCCTGCTGTGATACTTCAACAGCTTGGGCGACAGAGCAGGAGCTGTGGCTTCCAGGGTCTGTGCTCTTCTGCAGAGACACTGGATACTTATCTGGAGGAAAGCAGGAACACATGAGATGGGAATTCAGAGTCTTGGCACCAAGGGAAGTGGCTGGGAGAACAGGAATATGGCTCTCAGTATAGCCAACCATTACAGGAGAAGGTTGCTGAATGTGGTTCCCTCTGTTCCTCAGACCAGTGGGTCAGTGCTCACCCCTCCCTGAGGTCAGGGTAGGCTTCCATTGCTGCCCTGCAGGCTGCATCCACCTGGCTGAGCTCAGGCAGGGGCAAAGCTCACTCCTGGAGAGGGATGAGGTAGACACGAAGCCTTGCTCAGCCTTTCTTCAGCCAGCGTCTCCTATCACAGAGAAAGATGACAAATTGTTTGTTAAATTATTTAAGATATTACTGACTGGTTATGAATTATTAAAGTGTTTATTACTTACCATTTGGATGGCAACTCAGAGCAGAAAATCACAAGCCTTTCAAGAAACCTGAGGCCAGACATAGCGTGCCAGACATGCTGGGGACTCGGGGGTGAGCCGAGGTGGTGGGCGCAGCAGCATCTGGTGTGAGAAAAGGCACGGCTGGAGCCTGAGCGTGGCGCAGCCCGCACTGCTGCAGATGGCTTTGCCACTGGTGCTGCAGTCTCACAACCTCCTGCCACTCCTCCCAGTCCTATTTTCATTTCATATTTGCATGACGGCGGTGCTAAGACCCCTTTGTACCATACACCATATAACTTAAAACAGAGACAATCCCTGTCCCAGTGGTTTTCTCCCTATTACTGCAATTTTCTTATTAACAAAACTTTGTTTAGGTAGGAGAGGACATAACTAAAGCAAGAATATGCTAATTCTCATCAGCAAATGTATATGCTTGTCTACGGTTTTGCTCTGTTGAAGGTATTTGAAATTTTTTATACTGGCCTGTTGTCCTCTCCTTTTCAGCCTCCCTCATGTTTGGGTTCTTTTGCTTTCTGTTTTAATTATCCCTTTCTTGAAACTGTAACCAGGTGCTGATCATTAGGACTTCTGTTCAATGCATACTTATCCTTTGTGTTCACCATTCAGGAGCTGGAGGTTAGTGATCAAAGAAAGAGTGTACCTTATCTTCCAATGTTATTTTGAGGAAGACAAAGCAAGGAGATAAGTATAGTTTGGACATGCAGCTCTGCTTAACAATACCTCCACGTCAGAGTCAGGATTGGTCATGTGGTTAAAATATAACTAGTTGGAGCAAAAATTCTGCTACTGGGTCCTGACCACAGAACATGGCTGCTAGAAAATGAGGAGAGGTTCACAATTAGCCTTTGGGCTGAGCAACATGAGTTTGATTTGCAGACATAGATAAGTCACAACATCAAGAATCCACAGGGTAACCAGAGATTGCTGGAAATCTCTGAAAGTGTTTGTGAAAACAGTCAGCTGAATATGTTTGTCCTTGAAATGCACTGTTTCTTATTTAGTATCCCGTGTTCATTTTTCCTCCCTTGCAAACATTTCAGTCATTCAGCCCAGGAACTGATTAAACCACCCAGTAAACACAGTACAGATGTCAAAGTGAAAAATTCACAAGCTATTCATAACATGCCATCTGCTGAAAATAATTTGTCTAATCTATTTGGGGAAAATTTATGAAGTAATGAAAATGCTTAAAGATATTTGGGAAGATTCTAATTATCAAAAATCAAGAGAAGGCCTAATGATATGTTTTAGATACAACTGAAATCTTTATGGCTCACTGCAGGATTTGGGATAATAAATGCTCTTTGGCCTGCCATGTTAAGTACTGTCTGCTCAGTTTTGAAGCACATAAACCTCTTTCATGTTCATGATTGCCCTACAAGAAGGTGCAGTTTGGGCATAGTCCACAGTCTGACATACTCCTGGGGTGAGAAATGGCTGACCTCCCACTCAGGCTATATTTGAACTATATTGGAAATCCAACCTTCAGAAATTCAAGCCATCCAAACAATAACTAGAAAAGTCATACTCAACCTTTGCAGACCTTCCTCCAGTAAAGGCATACCTACCCTCCAACCATTTTTTCATTCCGGTAAATCGCTGTTTCTTTGTCTGTTCAAACTGTTTCCATCACGCATTATCTTGGTTTTCATGGCTCCTGCTGAGTCCCAAAGATGGGGTCTTTCATCTGCCATAGCTTCAGGAGCATGTTTGTCCATTCCCCACATCTCTTCTTTGCTTTGGGTTACACACTGGTGCTTTGACAGACACCTGAGCTGGCTAAAGTGTTTTCTGTGTCTGAAATGCAGATTTGGGCCCCTGGGAGATGTATTTGCTGGTAGATCAGAGACCTCACCTTTAAACCACAAGCAATTTCCTGAAGAAGGCTTAAAGTGAAATAAGAAAGAAGGAGAAAAGATTAGTATCTTCAGGGGACATTTTCCAGCACATCACTTAAATCTTCCTCCCCAGCCTACAGGCTGAGTAAAGGTTAATCCTACAACATCTAAAATCCCATACAATCCACACTCCCTCAATGTACACATTTCCAGGAGGAATTCCTCTGACTGAGTGTAGTTGGCAGCCACACAGAAAGGTATCTCAGAGCTTAATGGCCACAAATCAGTGGGTATCTAGGTCCATCAATCTCCAGGGGATATAAAAGTCACACTGGGACAGAGCTGCTGTGCACATGCGGGATGGGGCTTCCTTTGTGAGGGAACCACGTGCACCAAGAAGAAAGACCAGACCAAGAGGTAGTTGTCAGAGCTTTCCCTCTGGGATTGATGGGCCTGGGGTCAAACAGATAGGTAGGTGCTTAATGAATTTTTCAGTAGATGTTACATCTGAAGTCTGTATTTACTGAATTGTTCCCATGTCCTGTTTCTTCTTTTCTTTGGAAACCGTCAGTATAAGTATTCTAAATAGTCTGAAAAGTCTGTGAGTACAACCAGTTGCTGAACTTCACCAGTGATGAACACCGGGAAATTTGCTTTATATTCGCAATCAGAACTTGTTTTCCATTTTTAAGTGACTTCTGACATTGAAGTCCCAATTAGGTACTTTTAAATAGAGATGAGCTAATGCACTGTCCAGCTGCTCTTGCCACTATCCTGTGTTCGTTGATAGTTGCCCATCTGGCCTTTGCCAGCCTGAAAATAAGCATCCACTAGTAAAACAAAAATATGTTCATTTAGAGTATTATCCTGATGCTATGCAATGTAGTGTTTTCCATCTAAAAGTTCATTCTGTTCTATTAAAAAAAAAAAAAAAAAAAAAAAAAAAAAAAAAAAAAAAAAAAAAAAAAAAAAAAAAAAAGAAAAGAAAAGAAAAGAAAAGAAAAGAAAAGAAAAGAAAAGAAAAGAGAAAAAAGGCATTGGTTTGTCTTACCAGAGGGACAAACTGAACTCACTGTATGAAAACATGCTGTAAAATGTTGCTGCCAAATGAAGAGCTTCAAAACCTGCCTTAACCCACTTCTCTTGGTCTTTTGCCTTTTATTAGTGTAGTCTGAAAGCCAGATCCACGAAGTTATTTGAGCATCAGACTCTCATTGAATGCAACAGGAGCGAAGCACTTAGGTGCCATAAATTTGATCTGAGACCTCCAGCCGTGCATTGTGCCTAACCCTGATGGAGCTTCGGCACATGGTTTGCCTCTCAGCCTGGCCAGCGCTGCCTGGTGCCGTAGGCTGCATTTCCGACGGGGAAGCGATGGAATGCGGGGACCGGGGCTGCAGATCTTGGGGCAGAGTCCCCGGCGGTGGGGCTGGGGGGCCGCCGACCCCACCAGGGAGCAGCTCAGAGACTGCAGAGTCTGCTGGGGTCTGTTCGGGAGGCAGAAACCAGAGGTACAAACAGGGTGCAGTCCCGCCGATGCTCCCGGGCAGCGTGCCGGTCCCGCCGGGAACATCTGCCCGCACCCCCGGGCGGAGGGGCAGCTTTTGGCCCCATCGCGG
>VXBX01000774.1:900254-929589 GCA_013400415.1 Scytalopus superciliaris | reverse complement strand
TAGGCTGGATATAAGAAAGAAGCAAACTTTTTACGGTGGGGGTGGTGAGACACTGACACAGGTGGCCCAGAGGGGTGATGGATGCTCCATCCCTGGAAACGTTCAAGGTCAGGTTGGACAGGGCTCTGAACAACCTGATCTAGTTGAAGGTGTCCCTGGGCATTGCAGGGGGGGGGTTGGAACTAGATGAGCTCTAGAGGTCCCTTTCATCCCCAACCATTCTGTGATTCTGTGGTGTTAGGTTTCTACGAATCTATGATTCTATGACTCCCAGCCCTGGGAAGGTCCTGAATACTGCTGGGTTTTGTTTGTTTGTTTTTTAAAAANCCGAGACAGGGGCACGAACTTCTTAGAAGGGCCTCTTGCGACAGGACAAGGGGTAATGGCTTTAAACCGAAGGACGGACAGTTTAGGCTGGATATAAGAAAGAAGCAAACTTTTTACGGTGGGGGTGGTGAGACACTGACACAGGTGGCCCAGAGGGGTGATGGATGCTCCATCCCTGGAAACGTTCAAGGTCAGGTTGGACAGGGCTCTGAACAACCTGATCTAGTTGAAGGTGTCCCTGGGCATTGCAGGGGGGGGGTTGGAACTAGATGAGCTCTAGAGGTCCCTTTCATCCCCAACCATTCTGTGATTCTGTGGTGTTAGGTTTCTACGAATCTATGATTCTATGACTCCCAGCCCTGGGAAGGTCCTGAATACTGCTGGGTTTTGTTTGTTTGTTTTTTAAAAAAAAACCCTCACACACAGGGAGGAGTGGCAGAGGCCTGAGGAAACCAGAGGGAAGATCTGGGCTTGCTACTTCTGTGCTGGGGGCAGGGGGAGAAAGGGAGCTACAGGCTTTGGGACCTTTCTCTTACTGTTACAAATATCAGGGAACAGTTTTGTCCTGAGGCAGTCCTCCCAGGATGGAGCCAGTGGTGCTTCAGGGCTGGATTCCATGAGGTGAACTTCAACTTTTTCTGCCAAGGAGAGAAATGAAAGAGGAGATGAAAATGTGTCAGACTTAACTCCAATCCCAGCCAGTGGCATTTCAGTGGAGTTGCTGTGGGCTGGGAGTACTGCACTTAGGAACAGATCTTTTGGCAAAAATAATTTAATCCACTGCCTTAGAGTAAGAAGCACCACATTAATCCTGCCTAAGCGTGGTCTGGATGCTTGTGTGAACCATGCTCAAAGCCCACAGCAAGCACAGGTGGTGTCTGCAGCCATGGGAGCCCACGGGCCACCAAGCACAGCCTGGAGGGAGCAAAGTGAAGAGCAGGAGCCAGCCCCTCCCTCACCTGGCTCCTCTGAGTCTGATCCAGAAATGGTACCAGGCTCCGCCAAGTTTTGCTCCAGCTGAATTGCTAAGGCAAGTGAATCCTAACTCTGTCACTATTTAGGGTGTTAAACATTGCTGTCTTTGTAAGAAGAAACTGTTGAAAAGGATGATCCAACTGTGGGTTTGGAAACATGATAAATAAATGGTGCTCAAATGGCTGCATTTCAATGTAAGTGATGTTTGGTGGAAAAAAAATTAAGAAAAAGACTGTATTTATTATTGGTTTTAATCTTTTTAGCATGATTACAGACTGGGCAGACAATCTACTTTTCTTGTGGTGTAAAAGAATCCTCCTAAATGAATAAAATATGGTAAATGTTAGAGCTCAGCTAAAACCTATAAAAAAAAGAAAGGAAAGAAAAAAGCAGAAAGACACAGGCAAGTCTCCATCTCCACTCTCATTGCCATCTGAGAATCAGTGGTTGGGATCCTATGAAAGAACAACCCCTGGTGCGACAAGAATTAAAATTAGAAGAAGAAGGAAAAAAACTAAAAAACAAAGTGACCCATGAAACCTAGCCCAGAAAGAAGAAGGGCCACCAGAGGAAATGAAGTTAAGGATATGTTTGGAGGGAGTTTGTTTTCTCAAAGCCTTCCGTTTCACTGCAGCTGATTTAAAGCGAGGGTTGTGTTTCAGCAGCAGCAGTTGTAGGAGTGCAAGAGGGGATCCTGCTCCCTTGGCCTCTGCCAGCACACCCCACACAGAGCTGTTTCTGGGATTGGGCTCAGAAGCTGTTCATGGGACCAGACCTGGGGGAAAAGCTGCCTTTTCCCTCCAGTGGACCAAGTGATGCTGCAAAGGGGCACAGAAAGTTTCCCTTAGCCTGGCTGCAGACAAACACACGAGTTTGTTGCCCAACAGTTTTCCCACTTGCAGAAATGTGCACCAGGGATGCAGACCTGTGCCCACCAACACAGGGATTCTAGCAATGCGAGAACTGAACCAGAGTTTGTGTGCTGAGGGACCAGTGCCATGCCATTAAACCCTTTCATAGGATAAATGCTTGTGGAGTTGTCATTTCCCTATCAGCTCAGCTTCTTCCCTCTCAGATCAGTGGCCTCACAAGTATGCCTATTTGCTTATTTTACATACCTCTTGCCTATGTTGTAAAGACAAACCCCTAATAGCAGCACTTTTCCTCTCACAGTGCTTCTCCAAGAGAGCCACAATGTGGGCTGTTCTGCAGCTTTGGGCATGGTCTGGATGTCTGTCACAGACCTGCTCTGTTCAGGGCAATCACACTCTGGTCAGCAAAGCCTTGCTCTTCCACATGCTCCCCCTTATTACATTCTCCTTAACCACAAAACGCTTCTCTTTCCTCATTGAGAAGTTCTGTGGGGACCATGGCAAAAATGAATGACCCCCGGAGATTTTGTAGCTTTTTTCTGGTTCAGGAGGCTTGGATTGATGGTTCTGCAGTGGCAGGTGGATGAAAGTATGATGGTGCCTGCTGTTCCATCCTTCCCAGTGGATGGCAGGAGCAACCCCCTTTATTTCCTGGTGGCCCAGGTTCCAGCCCTCCTCAGGGGTGTTGTGGAGATCCATGATGTCCAGTGATGTCAGCTGGAGGTTGCTGACACCATTAGCCAAACACATTTCAAGGGATGGTTTAAATAATAGATACATTATGAGTAAGTTTCTGCTTAGTAAGGATCTTTACACTTGAAATACTTGTACTAACCATGCCTGAAAACAGCAGTGTGGACAGGGAAAAATAAATTACACTGTCAAAAGCCGAGCTGAGTAAAAGCTACAGTGGGGATGTTTCAAGTTCATTAGCTCTTTACAAAGCCATGCTTATACTGACTCATATAGAAAAATATCTCCATCAAAGGGGTGCAAATCTGCCATCGTGGGCCAGGCACTGAAGAGCCTGGCTGTCCCTTGCCATGGCACAGGTGCCGGGGTGCTGAGCTGCACTTTGGGACACGACGTCGAACTGCACGTCACGGCTCAGGACACTTCATTGCTTTCTGTCAACACCCTAGCACCGAGCTGGGAAGTAATATGTGCTTCCAGTGATGTGATCCCTCAGACAGTATTTTAAATCAAGCTTCTGTCTGTGGGGAGGCATGAAAGATCCTGTGACACCATTTTTATTTCAGGAAGAATAAAGGCATTCATCTCCGCAACATTGGATAGATTCACTGCCTTATCCCAGTAGGGCATCTTCACATAAACAGCTGAATTAAACTGCAGTCTGGAATAGCAGTCAGGGGTAGGAAACTCAGGCACTAATTTTACTTCTTCACTGAAACTATCTGTGTTTTATCGCGCTGAAGGAGAGTAGTCAGCAGTTTGTACTATGGCTTCCAAATAATGATACCATTTCTCCTCGGACTGCAGAGTCACTTTCGTTTGAATGCTGATGGCTGGTACTTACGTTTTCAAGCACAGTCATGGCTGGGAGTGTGAGAAGAAAATCAAAAGCAAGTTCCAACTGCTATTTCCAAGGAATCTGGCTGATCTGTGGAGACTGATTTGCAGTTTAAACCTTTAAAATGCAGTTCTAAAAGGACAATGATTGCACTGAAACAGCAAAAAGATGAACAGTGGTAAAAATTTTAATACCAGTAGGGCCAACTGATTTGAACTGAGCCTTTACTCTCAAGAGGGAGAGAGCAGCCCTTATAAGGGCCACAGCTCTGCCATGGTGGAGCTTTTCATTACCATTCATAGTCACGACCTTCCTGAATGCCATGCAAGCTTTGAAAACATTATCCTAGTTTTACAGATGTGGGACTGTGGCCCAAGACTTGGCCTTGGACCACCCTCCCCACCGAGAGCACTCAGCAATCCTGTAGCTGAGCCAGTACTGTAACTCACGGGAATCACTCCCATACCCTTCTCATCTTCCTTCCCCTACACCAGCATCCTCCAGGCTGGATCTCACGCCCTGCCCCTTGGGCTGATGAGAGCCCTTAGATGGATGTTCATGCACTGGTGAACATCAGCCCAGCTTTCTCTGAGTGAGGGCAGAAGAAAGAGAAAGTTTCTCTGGTCTTTGGGCTGAGTTCATTCTACAAGCACCAGAAAATAAAGATAAGGAGAAAAAAATCAGTGTGAGGGATAGAAAGCAAAGTCAATGAAGGATATAGATATGTATACTCACCACAGTCTATGATGCACTTAAATACCATAGCAAGGATTTTAAAAATCCAGTTTTGATCCTTTAAAAGTAAACATCACTGTTGAATATACAGCTGGATGAGTTAATGATTTGGTGTTATTTTTAGTCTTTTTGGTGCATTCTGAAAGTTGCTTCAGCCTCAGTGGGTTTAACAACCCAAGAGAACAGGAAAATTTGAAGCTCCTTGACCTTTTATCTTTTCTCTTTTTTACGTTTTGCATTCATCTGATTTTTTTTCAGTTCAGTTCATACTACCGTTCGTTTGGATCTGGGTGTGCATCACCACATTGTAAATATGCAAAGCTACAATTCACAGAACATCACTGCTTTATAAAGCATACATTTAAGAGCCACCTTGAGTTTTTTCATCTCACCTTTTCACAGACTGAACAATTTTCCTTGTTTTTGACAGCAACTGGGGATAAAACTGCTATGTGAAATGCTTACAAAAGGAACTGCCTGCCCTTTGCAGAGCTTCCAATACAATATCCGTGTTTCTCCTGACTCCCAGCAGGTCAGACTACCCAGGTAAGGGGAGAGCTCTGCTCCACGCAACCACTTCTCCCTCCTCCCAAGCAACATTACTGCAGAGACACAGAAGTTCAGCATCTCCCACCTGGCACCAGGGATATTTGTGCAACATATTTCCTCTTGTTTTGTCCAGAAAGCTGCATTCCTCTCTCCCTCTGACTGGGGTGACTCCTGAGGAGCAGAAATCCAACCCTGGGGCATCCATCCTGCAGAAACTGTACCTTGCCAGAGACAAGTACTGCAGATGGCTGCAGCTGCTCAAGCCAACTGGGACGGCAGCCGCCGGCCCCCACGCACCAGCCCCACGGCTCAGGTGTCCTCAGGAAGGAGAGAATTAGTGAGGACTTTAATGCTGGATTAGGCTGCCCCAGGTTTTCTCTTTTTCTGCTGCCACCAGCTCAGCCCATGGAAGCAGGCGGTCTCCGGTGTGTGTTACAGCCTGGGACTGCGCTTCGGGGTGGGCACGTCCTCTCCCTGACCCACTGCTCTGCTTCATCCTGGGGTGCCCCGAGGGCACAGGGATGGGACCTGCTTGGGTTACAACTTATAACCCACTCTGTCCTCTGCTGTGTAAAACCTGAGGCCCAAATGGAGCATATTTGCAAAGGGCTTCTCTCTGCTCTGTCCTATTCAAAACCCATCCACCAGAACATGGGTAGAGCCCTCTGCACAGACAAAATGCGTTTTTAGGCATTCCCTTTCTCCACAAAACCTTGGGGATATTCCACCAAGCTGCAGAGAAAGCTGTAGCCATCCCTGCAGATTTTAATGGCCCTTAAGCCTTAATGCTGTGGCCTTGCTCTCGCACCACAGAGGAAACACACCATTCCTCCTGTGGTCAGAGCTGCAACCATTAATGTAACTGCTGGGAAACTGGAGTTGACAAGCCTTGTTGAGTGGTAGTTGGTAGGCTTCCTGGCTGGATTTAAGCAGCTGGGCAGGCTGTCCTTCCACAGCAGTCATGTGGAAAGCCACAGAGAAGATCAGGCTATTGCGATGACACCATCTTTCTGAAAAGTCAGTTCAGTGGCTGCATAAGCTCATGTGGGCTCAGGACAAAATTCCCATAGTCATGCATCACAGAAACAAGAATTAAAAATAGATCTCAAATACAATTTTCCTGTGAGGCTTAGAAGTTTGCCAAAACCAGTGTGCTGAAAACAAGGAGGATGTGTAAGGAGATCACTTTGCATTTATCCAGTTTCTCATCTTTCCTTGAACATCTGCTACTTGTTGTTGCTAGAGGGAGGTTTGGGATGAGGAGACACACCAGATCTGACCCACTGTCATAATTCTTTTACTTTCTGCTATGCAGTGTTCATTTTTGAACCCCAGTTGACTTTGAAACAGCTCAGCAAGGCTCATCTGCCACCCTCCTTGGGAGCTGCTCTTCACCTTCTGAGAATGCCCAGCTGAGTTTTTCTCCTGATAATTCATCAGTATTTCCCAAAGGGTAATTAAAACGCTTTTGTGAAAATATATCAGATCTGTCTTGCTGGATTGAACACACCTTGGAAGCAACAGTTTGTTACAAATGTGCCAGCGTCAAAAACCCAGAGCATGATGACCCTGCTTTGGCTCTCAAATCTAGCAAAGGTGCCAGGTCCTGAGGAATAGTATCTCAAAAGAGCAGGTTCATCCACTGTGTTTTGGTCTCAGGTAACCAGTGCTGTCCTCTCACTAAGGGATGAGCAGCATAATTGACAAGCCAGGAGGAATCCAACAGGCAACCGCTCTTTGCAGACAACTTTGGAACACAAACCTCTGGCCCCAGGGCATTGCTTTTCATTGGCTGCTCTACAAGAGCAAACAGTTCAGTAGGGAAACTGCACCCAGGCTGATGGCTGCTGACCCTCCTCCTGCTCGATGTGCAAGGTAGCAGGAGCCAGAAAGTCATGACTATAATACACAAAATAACTGAGCTCCATCTGCCACAGCAAGAGCCATGCTCTGTGCAGCACCACTTGGCTGCTGGTATGTGAAGTTTCTCGAGGAAACTGAAGCAAAAGTTGCACTTTGGGAAGCTGGTGGAGCTTACGGAGTTCATGCAAAAATGCCGTGAGGAATCACTGTTTTTCACAAGAGATGTTTTGTAGTAGGTCCAATTCTCCTTTACCCAGTGTGATTTATCCCTCAGTATTTTCAGTCTTGCTTCAATCAGGCTTCTCTGAGGAGGGTTTCATTTCCAGCACAAACTTTTCTTTATAGGATGACTAAGAAACTTTACATGGGATTGTGCTGTGGGCACGTGCTTGGTGCACCAGCACCCAATTCATTGCATGCTGCCCATGTTCTTGTTCCCCTGCCATGTACATTGCAATGCTGCTGTGCTGTGGGTAAATGACCAAGGCTAGACAATGCTTTGGAAAAAACCTTGAGAAAACCATCCAGAAGTCAGCTCACCAACACGACTCTCATCTGCTTGGAGGTCACACTGCACATCACTGGGTTTGGGTCCAGCCTCCTCAGCTCAGCACGGTGACCCTGCTCAAGCTGCTGAAGATTCTCAGTAGAGATGGATGTAGAAGCCAGTTTTCTTTGTCCAAGCAAGCCAGTGTGTAGGAAAAATTTTCATCAGCTTTCAGGAGAAGTTGCAGTCCATGCTCATACAAATTTACAGATTTTTTTTGGACTATACACGAGGTAATCCTGTGACTCCCAATGCTGACACAGCCTCACACACTTCAGCAGTCATGTGGCCAATAACACAGTTTGGGGGATGACCCCTCCCAGCTCTGGTGGGAAAAGTGAGCCTGTGGCAGCGCCCCCAAGCTTAGTAAGAGCAAGGTTTCATGCAGAAGTAATGAACATTTTAAAGCAGAGAATATGCCTGTTTAATAGATATTTCTTCTGATGTAAAGGAAAAGGCATACTGTTCTGAACATACCCTTTCAGAGTGATTTTCTAGTATTAACATTATGGATTTTTAAAAAGTATCTACTATATTGTTGATACATAAAATATTATATGTATATTGATCTATTGATCTATTGTATCAATGCAATAAAAGCATTTCGTTGAAAAGCAAAACAAATCAATCCTGTGCTCATCACCTATAAATTCAGTTCTAACATGTCAGCTTCTGCACTGTTTTTAGTTCTTATTTTCTACTGCCTCTTCTTACATGAGATAATTTTTATGTACTTACTTTCATGGTAAACTTATGCAGCACTTCCTTCAGCTTTAGCACAATGGCTGGAGAGGATGGAAACAGCTGTGTAGGATGCAAAAGTGAAGCCAAGCCTTGCTGAGGGTGAAAGGGATTTGTGCAGGGGGCCGAGCCCTGGCAGAAGCAAGAAAAAGGGGAAATTTGACAAGACTCCCATGCATCCATCCGGGACATCAGCTGATGGCAGGAGAGCTTGTGCAAAGTGTGCGCACAGAGTCCTACGTTGCTATTTCAGGAAGTTATAAAAACCATTCAGAAATGTTAACATTGTATTTAATGTCATTCTTTTGCCCTCTTGTCCCCCAGCCCTGGGAAAGGAGGGAGCAGCTGCAAGGTATCCCCAGAAACCCAGACACTCCCCTCTGCAACAGAAATACACTATTGGAGCTTTCTTTGCAGCATTTGCACTTCACCAGCTCCTGCATCTGCAGGCACTGGCCAGGACGTGGTGCAGATTTTATCTCCCCCTGGGATGCTCTGAGCTGAAAGGTTCCAAGGATTGGTTTTGCTGCACTATCACATTTTCCTGCAGTAAAAAAGAATCTAACCATTGAGTAAAATGCTCCCAAATAGGAAACACAAAAATCTGCACATGGAAAACACAGCAAAGGCTTTTGTTACTGTGATAGCCCTGTACACACCAATGAACATTGAAATATAGTGACTTCTGCAGCATTCATAAATGCAGACTGCCAGGACAGGATGGCAGAGGCAGAGGATGGTCTGTGGGGTGCTTTGGTCAGACACAGAGGGTGGCCTGTGTGCTCCTCAGTTCACCAAAAGGAAAGGGGAGGCAAAGCGTGAGTCCTGACTCATATCTGCACAGAGCACATACACATTAAAATAATACCTAAAATTTTCAGATGTTATTTGAGCAGGGGAAAGGCTAAGGAGGAGGGAGGGATTTCTCACCAGTTGGGAAAAATGAGACTGTAATTGCAAAGACATGATATCCTCTGACTTCCCCGCTCCAGGTCTTCAATTCCCAGCATGAAATGTGCTGCGTCATTCTATTATGATTTGAACAAAATCAGATGGAGCAGCACAGCCATGTGGGTCAGACATGGAACCTCAACACTTGTGGGCTCATGAAATGAAAACTCTGAGTGCCTCCCTGCACCCACTGGATACGGTATAGGGCTCACGCACCCCAAAATCAATGTGGCTCTGGCAGGAGCCCCAGGGAGGAGGGTGGCTCCAGGAGGCAATAGCAGCAAGGAGCCGGGGATGGAGCCCTGGGCGCCCACTGGTGCATTTCCCCAGGCAAAGAAGGAGCCGGTTGCAGGCAGCAGGAGGGCGGATGGGGAGGGATAAAAAGGAAGAACCCCCTGATCAGAGGCCACAGCTGATGGCCGTGCCCAGGGCGCGCGCCCTGGCTGCTTCTGGTCCGGAAACGCCATCGGGAGGCCCAGCAAGGGCGAGCTACACGAGGAGAAAAGCAGCCTCAGAGCATGTCTAAGGTCATGACACTTGACCTTTTCATTTCTTTTCCTTTTTGAAACCTGATTACATCTATTTTTAGGCCCGTGCTTGGGGAAGGAGGGGGGCAGGGGTGGCCTGACCCTGCCCGATGGCGCAGCTCCATTGTGTTCCCTCCGTTGTGCCTGCGAGTTTGCACAATGCAGCAGTGGCCCCATGTGCCCACGCACACTCCGAGTCACTGGGTGGCTTTGGTAGCAGGGTGCTTTCACCACCCCAAATCCCCTGCAGACCAAGACCCACCCCATCCAGATGAGGAGCACGTGCTACAGCTGGTTTGGACAGGGAGCGATGCTTGGCAGCGAGCCCTTTCCAAAGAGATTCGCTCTGGGTGGTGAGGGGCACAAGGTTTGGTGCAAAGGAATGTGGCTGCTGCAGATGTGCCTGTTCTGAATTGAGACAACCCTGTGGATGCTGTTGGTGAGTGAGGGGCTGCCAGGAAGGTGCTGGAGTGCAGGAAGGACTTGGGGATGTCAGAGGCAGAACACAGAAATCAGCAATTTTGAGACTGATTATTGTAAACCAGTGTAGGCTCTGGGTTTTTCTATTTAAGACAGGTCAAAATCACACTTGAAGAAACAAGGAAAAGGGGGTGAAATTATCACGGGTGGTGATAGCAAAGCTGGCTCCCAAAAAACCACTCCCTTCTACCAAGCATAATGTCTATTCTATTTTACCATTTTAGGTTATCTGAGCAATAAGAAAATAAACGAAAAAACCCCATAACCTTCTGACTGCCTGTTTTGCCAGGTAGACACTGTTTTTCTCCCACTCCAGTTACCCACCTTCCAGGAACGCTAAGGGGAAGCACAGCAGAACCTGTCAGCACAGGGGGTGTCCTCAGGTAGGACTGGGCTCTCTCTTCCCTCCCTGGGACCTGGTGAGTGGGTGCCTTTCCTGAAGCTCTAGCCAAAAGCGAGCTGGGGCCAGCAGTGGTGAGAGTAAGGGCTGAAGGCTCTCCACTATTTTTTAATCTGTTTTATACATCAGCATTTGGAAAGAAATAATGTTGAAGGCCACTTTGGAGATAGTGGCTGGAAGAGGGGGACTCGGCTCCCTAGGAATTGCTTCCTGTGATGACCAGCATTCAGTTTTTCAGAAGAATGCAAGATCATGCCCTAAAGGGACCCTTCCAAGGGGAGGCATCAAGAAAGTGGTGCTTGGTCTTGCTGATGTGGCAGAATCTCTCTCTCTTTTGTTTTAAACCAAGGGTTATCCTGCCCACTCAAGCCCTGACTTCTTTCACATCACCCATGCAGCAGTGTCTCACAAACACTTTGAACAAGAGAAAATATTGGGGGTCTGTATGCCAGTATGATATTTACACGCTATTTCATATACCAAACACACACACACACACTCACACAGAGCCTTCTGCTTTGTGTTTTTTCTTTAAAAGGCCCAGGGTATGGTCAACCAATTCTCTTGGCTGCTTAGCAACAGGCAATTGAGCCTGCCTATCAATTCTCAGTTTATAATAACCTGAGGCAGACCTAGATTTTTGTTTTCCCTTGAGCTTTTGTCTTCCCTTCCCTCTATAATAAATACCAGAAATGTAGGGGCAGCATGTGTCAGAAATCCCCCAGTGGAATATCTTTCATCACACTGGCAGGGCTGCTCCTCTGGCAGGACAAAGCTCCAGGTCCCACACGCCCTACTCTCCTTTGTTAAAACATTTGAAAGATTCATTCTACATTAGACGACACCTTGCAGAAGACTTCTCTTTAAAATAGATAAGCTAGAAATAGAAATTTTCTATTTTGTATTAAAAAGAAGACCCAAAGAGTTCACCTGGACACAGACTGAATGCAGCCCTGAAGATACACAGTAACGGGCATATCTGTCTTTGAACGTGCTATAAAAAGAAGATAGAACGTAATTAATTTTACTGGCTAATGGAGCCCTAAACAGCACATCCTGCACTGCAGCTTAAGAGGCTGGAGCTGTGGGGTCTGGCTGTGCCTCTGGGGGGAAATTACAGTGACAGTGCGTGGATATGTTGGGAGCAGAGTGCTGTGTCTTGCACCAGGGAGCTGCTGCCTCACACTGGAGGAGGGCAGCATGTGGCAATGATGGTGGGTATTCAGCCCATCCTGAGAGGTGCCCGATGGGCAGTGGGCAGGGCATGGTGGGGGCTCTGTGGCCAGCTTTGCTGTAACAGCACGCTTCCTCTGAAACACTTCTGTTCTCCACTGTCAGAATCTTAGAGGTGCTGCTTGCTGACTATTACTGCCCTTACTCTGGAAGGGAAAGCAACCTGTAAGGCCTGGAGATAAGCCAAACCTATGGAGATAAAATGTGAGCAAATAGGAGAGCCTGCTCTCCTATCTCTGCCCCACAGGCAGCCCTGTCCATAGATCTTGGGGAAGCCTCAGGCTGCTTGGACTGTGTGGGTTTTTTAGATGTGACCCCTCCATACCAGGATGACATAATTCTCACAGTTATCCTGTACTAAACCTAAGCATTTCCATTATAAAAGGAGATTGACACTTTTACAAGCAGGCAAGCAGGAGTAGCCCAGCCACCCCACATGTCCTGGATCACTCTGGCAAGGGACTGGCATCCCTGGTGCTGGTCCACAGCTCCCAGCCTCACCACAGCTCTCCTGCTCACACTGTATGGATCAAAGCTGGCACCTGCAGCCCTCCTGCCCACAGCTGTGCTGCCTGCCATGTTCTTTGACTAATCTCCAGGCAGCCTCCAGCTCTCCGGTCAGGGCTCCCCACAAAGGATGAGTGTTTTCCTCCATGTGGGGAGTCCCCGCTCTGGCAGGGACGTTTCACACCATCCAGCCCCTCACCTCACCAAGACATACCTGCTCAGTGCACACTGCTGGCCTGTGACCCACAGCAGCAGCAGATACAACATCAGATGTAGCTTTCTAATGGCAGATGACCAACGTGACAAGTACACAGCACTGTCCCTCACAGCCAGGCTGGCTGAGGAGCACCTGAAAACAAACCACAGCAGGGACGACTGAAACGCTGTTCTTTCACTCAAGTCTCTGCAAGTCTTGCAGACTAATCTGTACCTGCTCTCCACTGTAGGTATGTCACAGGATCAAGAGCTGTTTCTCCCCAGAGCTCATGACAAGAAGGATGATCAGAAACTGCTCCAATGCCTTTGCTTTCTTGATCTTTCTCTGCGGATCAGCAGGTTCTTCAAATGCCAATTCAGGCTGATTCTGGAGACAGCACAGACGATGGGGATGGAGAAATCAAGTAACATGTACGAATCTCCCTCCACTCACAAGGACCAGCCATTGGATCATTTCAGTATGAAATTTGTGGTAATTTCTTCAGAACTTTCTTACAGTGGGAGGGAAAAGTCACATTGGTTTTGTTGAAACTTCAGGTATAACTGTGCTGAAGAATATACCAATCTATCTTCTCCCTACATACTTCCTCCAATGCTCTACCGTCCTGTTAGGACAGTAAAATGACAGGACAAAACAAACTCTAGCTTTCAAGAAAAGATGTTAAGCGAAAACAGTATTTTCCACAAGATCTGTGCATTTGATCTGTTCACTGAAGGAACCAAAAAATCTACAAAGACATCCAGGATGCTTGGTGATTTGATTTGAACAGTGATTTCTGGATGCAAAACATCCAACAGGGATTACAGAAATACTGAACTCCATTGCAATCTTTCAGGAAAGGGGAAATATTTTAAAACACATCAGCTGTGGTGAAAATGAGAAAGAATTTCACTGAAGCTACACACAAGGCCTTGTTACCACAAAAGAGACAGCATTGTTAGTGTACATTTAGCTTACAGTAACTCTGGTGCAATTCTTCACTGGAAACTCACTTCTGCAACAGTTAATACACTTTTAAAAGTTTACTTATGGCTAAGACTATACGTTTAAGAAAATAGAACAACCAAAAAGGAAACAAAATACTGAAACAACTATTCAGTCATAAACACCCTGAATTCAACTCTGGCTCTCAAACTGTTGCTGTTTTCCCAGATACACCCTTCCCATAGACCCTTGGACATTTATGCAGCAGTACATCTGGTGCACAAGGTGGAATGAGACTCTCCCACAGTAAGGATGCAGCACTGCCAGAGTTAGAGGAAACAGTTTTGCTTTAACAAAAAAAATCAGCAACTGCAAAGTCCAAACCAGAATAACACTGAAGATAGAAGAAATGTAACTGGGAGTGCAAACTGCTGAGAAAATGGCTCCAGTGTACAAGGCAATTACCCATATTGACACTGTGTGTGTAAAACTATTTATTGTGCTCATGCACATGGTGATGTATTAAAATTCTTGTTGGCAAAATGTCCATTCAAAATTAAATGATGCTTTAGCCTCCTCACTGGGATTTTTGTTGTACTAAGTCATATTTGTAATAAACTTTATTAAATGTGATAAAATATTACACAGTTCAAACAGAGAAATCCAACAGGGAAATCATGTCCATTTTTGTTAAACTAAGCAGCAGAGCTTTGTTGCTGGCATTAGAACAGCTCTGAGTTTTGCTGGAGATGTATTCTAGCAAATCTCCCCATAGTTCTTAATGAATAATTGAAGACAATATATAACTGACACGCTTGTTTGCTACCTCCAGAGTTAGATCCTAGAGGACCATTAAATTAATTTTTAATAATGTATGCTATGGTTAAAGTTATAGGACACAAAATTTCCCTCTCAATATGCTCATCATATAAAGAACAATCCCAAGATCATAACTCAGATAGCAGGAGGTGTGCAATGACTAATAAAGCAGAAAGAAAAACATTAGCAAAGCTTACAGCTACTCCAAGTTATTTATGCCTCTTACCTACATATCCCATGACTCTAACAGTGCACCATTACGACCACGCTCAAATTCTCCAGCACAGTTCTCCTTGTTTTCATGGTCCCTTTTTGCCCCCAAAAGCTAGGAACTGAGCAGGCCTTTTGGGTGTGCAGGGTCTGTGCAAGATCCTACCCATTTTAATTATTTATCATATGTGGTCAGTGAGGAGGCAATTTCTCCTAGTGCCTCAGGGTGATGCTGAAAATGTTTCACAAATTTATTATCCAAGAAGAATTCAGTATAATAAGTTGTCTGCAAAATAAATGTGTAGAGAACAAAGTAATCATTAGGAAATCCAGCCTGTTTTAAGTAGTTGCTAACTGCACCTAGGCTTCCATTAATCACCACATAATTGTGTTTCACCCCATATTAACTCTGTCCTCAAGAAGGGCTAGTTTATCTTTGGAATAAATTAACATAATATAAGAAGGGAACAATGAAGGAATGACGAAATCAGCATAAATTTTATACCAAAGAACAGGAGGTACCAAATATCCCGCACTGTGGATGACTCAGTATTTGTATAGAATCTCTACATTCTATCACCGAGATGGGCAGCACATGAGAACGTGTTGGAATGCAGGTAGAGTACATTTTGTTAATGCTGTGGTGGAGCATGAGGGTTTAAGATCGTGTGACAGACTGTGCCCAGTGAAGCTTTTATTCTGACAGAACCAGGAAGCCGTTCTGGAAGCTCTGGTTTGAAATTTCTTGACAAACTCTGTCACCATTGAAGCCAATGGTCCATGCTCACACATGGAGAAGCCTTTGCCCAACAGCACCAGTGCTCAAAATGATAGAGGGGAGGAAGGAGAGAAGACAGATGTACTCAACACTCAATCCCTTCACACTGTCTTCTTAGCCACTTTCACAGACATTTAGAATAAACCTGTCTATGATTTGTACATTCCAAGGCTAACCCATTAAAGGAAAAATACAGGACACACGTACCGAGCCAGAACAGTCCTCTTCTCTGAAGGAAACTTCTAGTGTCAACCAGATATACAGATGTAATACACTCACTATACAGACTTATACAGCTTTACTTGGGTGAGGGAGGATTTGTTCACAAGAGATTTTTCAAATAAAGACATAATTAAATTTCTCTTCTAAGACAGATCTGTGAGCTGAGAAAGTCTATGAGGACTTCTTGAAGACATCTGAAGATACCTGCAAATGCAGTAAGGTCTCTACGGCTTTCAAAGGGCTGCCACCCAGCCAGGGATATGCTACTAAATTATAACTAGAAATCTCAGTTGGCACCTGCTCTTTAGATCTGCTATTCAGTGCTGGTCATGACAAACTACATTAGGAAGGAGGTGGGCAAAATGCCTAATTGTCAAGCTGGAGCAATCCTAAACTTGGTTGTTCCTTTTCCTTGTTTTTAGACCAGAGCAAAAATTGTAGATGAAACATGGCTCTTGCCAGAAGATTACAGTTACAGTTTCTATACCCAGTAAAGATGGAAAGCATCATACAGAAGCGAGGAAGATAAATATAGATATGTGTGTGGATGTAATTATTTTTTTTAAAGTCCTGACTTTGGTCAGGAGGAATTTAGACTTGCAGGGCCTTTTGCCCCACTCGCTTTTCACCATCTGAAAATGAAGATCTTGAGCTCCAGCAAAAATTTCTGGCTAAAACCAGAATGCACATCCACCCCTCAATTTACAGCACAGCTTGTTTTCCCTCCAAAGTCTGTCATGCCAGTACAACAATGATCTGAGTAGTGAAAAAACATTTTCAAACTTATAGGCTTTTAAATTCTGATTCATTAATATTTTTTTTTGGTGGTAATACAGAGTCCAAGAGACCCAGCTACCCCAGGCATCATACAAACACTGACTAAGACAAGGTTTCCTGTTGCTAAAACTTTTGTGAACTGGTTAGTCACATCTAGATTAACGCTTTGTGACCTTTAGAGAAAGGTCTCACAAGCTCAAAGATTAAACAGAGAGGAATGTGCATCTGATCATGCAATACACTAACGCCCCGTGTTTAAATATCACCTGGCTAGAGGGATTGTCCATTTTGAAGGCAGCAGCATCATCCTCCAAGAATCTTACTTGAAGTGTGCAGAACCACAGCAGAAAATTGTCTCAAAAGACCACAAGCTGTTAACTCTGTCAGCACTGCTACAAACCCAGGTAGCAGTTTCAGAAAGGCCATTCCTCTCTTTTATTTCTGCGTAGGTTTTCTTCTTTGTTTGTTTTTGTTTTTAAACGACCAGGGCTCCTCAGGCCACTCCACCAGAGAGGTTGCTGTGATCAGATGTCTTCCCCTGGGGCTGCATGGGCAGTCCTGATGAAGACAACATTACCTCACTTGCTGTAGCTCTGCTTCTCTGAGACAGTATCACCTTCACAGATCCCCGCTAGCAGGGTGAGCCCCAGATCATGCAGGCTGTACAATGCCCTAGCTGCCAACTGGTGAGAGGAATCAAGTTAAAGTTAGATGTAGTGCTCCTTGTTAAGTACTTTATAGCAATTCTGATCAGCTGTGAAATTGAGGGATTTGCACTTACTCAATATTTTTTTTAGTATTGTGTAGAAGTTACCACTCAGTCTCAATGGACTGTCTGAATTAAATGCAAGCTGAAAACAGGAGCTACCCATACCCCTGAATTATAATATATTCAAAAAACTCAGTTTACAGCTATGACCCACCGACTCAATGAACTTGAAACATCCCATTAAAGAAAAAACAACTCAGAATGAAAAGTTCCCAGGAGCATGACAAACTGATGAGTAAAATAACGTGTGGGTTGGACAAAGCACTATAAAGGAAACGCCTTGATCTTGAACTGTAACCGCCAGATCACAGAGCAGTCTTGAGGGAGGACATCAGGTTCTCATCCGACTGCTGCTTTTAGTAAATGGTCCCAGAATATCCCATTACAGAGAGAGGGTGCACACAGCAACCACAGGCATTAGCTGACTGCTCAGCTATGTCCCTGCAACATATAAAAATCAAATGACAAAGCAGATGATGAAAGAGAAACAATCAAAAAGAAATTAAAGCTGACTGGTATCTTAAGCTACAGTAAATTGCCCTGTGTTCTCCTGAGCAGCTAGGTAGGGATGTTGGTACTAAAGCAGAAAATTAACCCTGCTCTTTTAATGTAACCTCAATGTTAAAACACCGTTTCATGTTGTCATTGCAGCCGTTACATTTGGCACAAACTTTGGCCGCTCCCACTTTTCCGAAATCTTATTCCCTGTTAAAATCCAAGAGAAGTTTACAAAGAGGTTAAGCAGCTCAATTGCAGGCATGTTGGGAGTGTCTGTAGTTAGCACAGTCCACAGCATAGACAGGGTCAATTTAAACTTGTGCTCTTTTGGTAAACATGTTAGGAAAAGCAAAAAAAAAAAATATTTAAACTTGCTTAAATGTGGAGCCACACAATAGCCAAAAGCTATGGAAACAGATCACAGAAAAGACACTTTCAGAATACAAAGGCTGTCAGGAAAATATTAAATTTCAGCTCCACTAAATAAAATATCTTCTAAAGGTTTTTTGTTTTAAAGACATCACTGAGATCATAATCAATCAGTCTGGCCACTTAGACACAGTGCCCCATTGGAGGATTTAGCAAAAATGAAGTACTAAATTATTCAGCATTTAAGCAATCGTGTAAGGAATATGTAGCTGAAAAGGACAAACTGTAAAACAAGATTATTTTGCCATTCAGTATACACTGTAGTTTTACCTGGGCCTTCCAGGGAGGTATTTAAACTTTTTTTCCATGCACAGAATCGAGATCCTAGCTTTTAATCTTGTATTTTTAAGTCAAATTCCTCTAGTATTTATATGCAACTGAAAAGCATTACCTCCCTTGTCTAACTTTTTAAATTAACGTTTTCATTATATTTACAGCTATGTTTTCTCTTTCTCAGCTAAGCTTCAAAAACAAAAACCCCCAAACAACCCCCCTGCATAAAACCAACAAAACAAAAAATCCAACAGACCCCAAAACCAAACCAAAAAACCCCACCTCCAAACAACCCTTCCCTTCTCTTACACCTCTGCATAGTGTTAACTTTATAAATATTAGGAAAGTCTCACCTTTGTATACACATACTACACACAGACAGTACATGCACATGTTCAAGGAGTCACAGAGATAACCCTCTTCAGACAAATGCTAGGTATTCTCAGGAAGACAACTGGAAATTTTTAAGTTTAAAACTTTCATTTTCCTCAGAAAGATTTTTTTTTTTTAGCTGTAACATGCACAAACTAGATGAGATTTACTCATTTATCATTTACTCATTATCATTATGAGATTTACTCCATTTATCATGGAGTTCTGATGAATTTTGGGTATGCTTCGATAAATTAGCTCTAATCTTCTGGAAGACCTTCCTTTTTTAAGTCTTCCTTGAGATTTTCAGTGTCTTACCAAACATGAACACAGGCCTATTAGTGCTAGAAACTGTGTCACAGCAGTTAATAGCCACAAGAACAATGACAAAATGGGCCTTATATGCAATTTTCATATACAGCTGTTAAAACACAGGCAGGAGTCCATAACACTGACATTCATACAGAACTGATACTGTAAACTGTTATGCCAGCACCTGACAAGATTGAAAATGCTGTTTGCCTGTGCCTGCATCTCAAGGTCACAGTGTTAAACAGAATCAAGATAACTTAAGGTAATAAATTTTGTCTCAAGCCCCCAGCTCTTTTATTCTAGCATTGGATCTGGCATTGAATTTCCTCCTGGCCTGAAAATACCGAGCCACTCTCACAGCTGAATGACACGATGTGGGCATTGCGGTTTATTGACTCCTGGCTGGTGACCAACACACATTTCAAGCCTTTGATCACTGGCAGTTTCTTACTTATCTTTCAAATCACAGAATGACTTTTTAAATTACAGAACCTTCTGAGTTGGAAGGGACCCACAAGGATCATCAAGTCCAACTCATAAGTGATAGGCCCCTACAGGGATGAAACCCACAACCTTGGCATTAGCACTGTGCTCTAAGCAACTGAGCTAATCTCAGGGTATGTTTCTTGCAGCTTTCTGAACAGTAGAAAACATCAAATGTAAGCCAAACAATAATGATTAAAACAGCAAGACATCAACTCTACCTAATTATATTAGGATGTTTTTAAAGAGGACACTTTTTGAAACTTAATACCAAGCATGTTTTTAGTTGTTGGTCACAGAGCAAGCAGGAATGTTGTACTGAAAAAAATCAACACAGTAGATGTTAGTATTCATTCAAATAAATGTATTTCCACAAAAAGGGGATAGCAATGTCTGTTGAACAGAATTTGAGGTGGTCTGTGCTGTTTAAAAACACAATGGTTTCAAGTCATCATCTGTTTCAACCCTGCCATTGTGACTACAGATTTTCAGAGCGCTACACCTTTCTTTTTCCCCAACCATATTAAAATGTCAGAAAGCAAAATACAACTGACAGATTTAACTCACATATTTACCCAAATATATAATACTTTTGTGACAATCTTCAAAATAAGTCAAATATGCCAAAATAAATACCTACAACATGTGCCTTAAATGTACCCCACTGTTTTTCTAAGTATGTTAAGAAGAGAGGCCCACATGTTTGTAAAGGCAACTTGACCATTCTGCAGCAAATCCAACTTACAGAAAGTGCACTATAAAATAACAGTCAAGACCCAGACCTTACACTGCTGAATTACTGACCTATACTCAGCCTCAATTTTTATATTGCTCAGCTTCTGATCAGTTTTAGAGATTTTATAATGCATCTCTCTCAGAATTCAGGAAAACAAAACCTAACAGAAGAAAGAAGGTCCACCCCCAGGGCACCTGAGCCAACCACCTCCCTGGTGGAAGAGCAGCAGGACTGGTGCTCTTTAGTTTATTGCACAAGACCCGACACCTCAGCCTGGAGGTAACCATCAGGAGAGCTGCCACACCATCCTTGGAGGGCTGACACATTTTGCTGGGTGAATTTGGCTATTTCCCCTTAGAAGGAACGGTGAGAATCTGCAGATGTATCCCAGACTAGAAACGTGTAACAGCAACTACTTGCACTGCTTTTATACTTAAGCTCAGTTCCATTCCCCCTTGCCAATCCTTGCCTACTCCAACCCCTGTTCATCTCCATTGCCCCATTTATTTACTTACATGAAAACATCCCATGCTGTATTTCTTTAAGGCTCTCTACAGCTTGTCTTCTCCTCCTCCAGCCAGTTCCACTCATCTTTTCTGCACCACAAAGAGAAGGTGTAGTCACTGTTTTCTGTGACATTGGTGTCAGTCCTCTCAGAATCCCATCAGGCTCTTGGTCGCATCCATCCATCTTCCCTCAGACTTTTTATCACCTCCTCTACAATCAAACTGGACAGCTGCTTATTGAATCAAGATCTGTAAGGGGTCATTCAACTCAAGCAAGACAAAAATCCCACTACAACATTCAGTTTTTACTCCAACTGACACCCTGCTTTCAAAGAGCTGTTGCAGGTAATACTGCTGGGCTATGACTGGTGGGACTGGCTCACTTACCTAGCACAGCTGGGACACAGTATCATCAATGCTAGGTGGAGAGAGAGAGGTAATGTGCAATGGAAGTTTACTCTCAACTGACCTTCAAGATCTATACAGGAACTGCCAGTAATTTGCCTGAATTAGAGGCCTGAGAAAGTCACAGATTTTAAAACAAGACAAGTTTGAGATCACAGTGGGGTTTTTTGAGTTTGACAACACATCAAACAACTTGACACTGAGCCTTTTAACAGGAGAAAACAGAGAACCACAACAATTTCCCTGCTCAATTACAAATTAAAATACAAGGCAAGTAAGCAAATAAGGGTTTGACAATTTTGTGGTTTTTTTTTTTGTGGGAGGTGTTTGTTTTTTATGTTATGATGAATTCAAGTCCAGAAACTCTAAGCAGTTGGTCTTTCTCAAAAGATATTTTGTGAAGTAGTAATTCAAATACCAAAATGCATCTTGGCATGTATTATAATGAAAAAGTGTTGACATGCATTCACACTTTATTTCATGTTTTTTTCAAGGAATAAAGTACCAGTAAAGACCCATTTGTTGTACTGCAAACTCCTTGTTCTTATTGAGAAATACTTACTCTTGCAGACAATCCCACACAAATCAATGCTTCCTTTCCTTAGATGTCACATTAAACTACTCAGGTTTTAAGTGCTGTGAATGGGATTTGCAATCTGTTGCAGTGTAAGTAAAGAGGACTGTCTGTATTTAATGGAGAAAATGCTGGAAAACAAGAAGAGAATGACATCTGTTTTAAAGTAACTGCAGACAGTACAAATTGCATATTTTGGAATTCTAAGGCAACAGTGTTGGACCAGCATATCAAACTGCTGTAGAGACCAAGCAAATGTACTGCCTTCTTCTGCAAAGTAGAAATATTCTGTTGTTTTTTTCCCCTGCCTTTTTCCCCCCCCCCTAATTCAGCAATAGGCAGCAGTATGAAATGCCAATATTGCCAGCAGGTAAATTATGTACTCAACTTCTGCATTCAACAAATCCCTTAAGGTTACATGTAATGTCTGGTTTGAATAGCACACTCTCTAAGGTAATCTATCTGGCAACATTCACGTATATTAAAAATACACATGCACATTTTTGCAGACTTACAATTTAATGTATTTTCAGAATTCACTACAAAAATGCAGTTTCACAACTGCTAACATACACTGGGACTGCTACAGTAGTATGGATAATGTACAAATGTCTTTCCCAGAAACTACCAATACTGCGCATTGTGCAAATTGTCTAGGACTCCAATCCTTCTTAAGCAGCAGTTAGAAGAAAATTTGTATGTTGAATACTGATATCAAAATACAGATTTAAATAATTTATTCTTAAAAACATTCATATTTATAACCTCTTACAGAAAATAAACAATTCATCTGATTATCAGATATGTCCCTCAGTTTTTCCAGTTCCAAGGTATACACAGGTCTCCATCCTGCAGCACAGAGTAGAAGTGTGAAATGCAGAGGTGCATGCCCTGTAGGTAGGGCAGTGATTCTTCCAGCAGCCTCTTACAGCAATCTATCATCTGTGCACTGGAAACACTTGGCTCCTTATACAGCCGGTCCAAACAGAATTTTTCAGTGGAAGTATCAATTAGCTCTTTCTCTGTAATCATCATCCTAGCAAATGAAGACAGCACACACAGTGACAAAGTTAGAACTTAGCATCTTAAAAACAAAAAAAAACGCCAAAAAACTCCCACCTTGAAATCAGCATTTCAATATATATTGAATATATATTAAAATAAGAAATAATGAAGTAAGAAGGTTATGTGCTGTAAACAAAGGTGTCAATACACGTACAGCTGTGGTACAGCCGAGATTTTTGTGCAGGTTGATACCCATGTCTGCTCAGAGTGAACATTCTTCCATGACTACGAGCAAAAGCATGTCCATGAAGTCACATTTGAAAGCCTGCACCATGGTATCTTTTTGATCACTAAGTAACTACGCACTTAAATAACGTTGAAAGCATAATTTTTAACTATAAAATCACATTCATAATTACTCTGTCCTAATTACAGCAGTACTCTGCATGTCATCAAAACCAGCAGTTGATAGGTACAGTCAACTGATGTATATTAAATGTGTTAGTAACTTCCTAATTGCAGAATTATATGGATCTGGTTGGACCTGATGACCTTAAGGTCTTTTCCAACCTAGACGACTGAATTCATAGCTTGCAGATAATTCTTTTCCTTTCACCCCAGAGTGGTAAGACACCACACAGCAAACTCCAACTACTCAGAAATAAAGTTAATGTGTAGAATTAATTAAGTCCCTGGAGCCGTGACTGATCAACTAATGCAGACAGTTCAGGTTGAGCAAGCCTCAGGAGCTCAGGCACTGTGCCACACTAACGCAGCTGTACTTCCAAGCCAGCCTGGCTACAGAAACAGCACCACTGCTGCCCTTCAACACAGACCCTGTCCTAGACAGGGGACAAGCTGCAAAGCAGCAGTGTGTCTGCAGAGCCGCTGGGAGGTGAATCAGCCCAAACCACGCATGGACACAGCTACTGACAGTCTCTGACTCACACAAAAACACTGCGGGGCCTCACCACCGCTGTTTCCAGAGCTCAGGATGGGATCTCTGTGTACTTGCACGGCACTACGCTCTGGTGAGGCACTCGGATGGCTGCACAAGAGCCCAGTCCACCTCTGGCAGTCAGGGATCAACTGAGATGGTGAGCCAACCTACAGCAAGCCAGTCCTCTCATCTGGACTGTATTGGCACCACCCTCCTGAGCACCTTCCCAAATACCTAGGCACAAGGTTTCCTGTGTGAAACCTCAGGCTCCCTTGAATGAATTCGAGTTAGCTGTACACAATGAGAATCCCTTGTTAGGTGTTAGCTAACCTCTTTCTAAACTAACTGACAAACAACAAACTAATGACTCTATAGTTGGTCTCAGTATTTTTAGTTTAGACTTTACTGCTTTTTGTCACATTGTAATTAACATTAACAGAAGTTGCTGCTTTTCTTATTCAATAAAAAGGCATCTTCCTTGAAAAAAAACCCTACATCTGCCCTTTGAATAAGTAACTGCAAAAAAAATGTTCGATTTTGTCTTGTAGGCAAAGATCTTTTATATCTGAATAAAGTACAATTGTTTCTACAAGGTGAAGGAGGGTATTTTCTAATAACCATTCGCATTCACCGAGTGCTCTAATTCTTCACTTAGTAAAGCTGATGAGTAAAGTTCTATTTTATAAACAGAAGATTTTATCTACCAAAAGAGTATCAATACATCCTTCAAAGTTCTCTTCCTGCTCCAAATAAAAAACATGACATGTAAAGATTTTAATGAGCTAAATGTATCGAGTCACATGAACACTTACTCCTCCTTTCTTTTCAGATTCTCTCTTGCTTCCTGTGCTTTGGCAAAAATAAACCATTGAAGAGCTGTTGGATCACAGACCGTTGGGATCATAAAGTGTCCAAATTCATGTAAGCCTGGTGCATATCTGTCACTAATGAAACATGATGGAAGTAAAGAACAAGGTGTAATTTTTTTATGCAAGTATTTACATTAATTACTTTCGGAATGATGTGTGAAGATAAAGGAGTATTAATTAATTGCTATCAGAACGACTGGTAAAAAATTAATCAAGTTTTAATCATGAGACTACAGAAATATGTAATTATTTTTTAAAATTGCATTTCAAAGTCAACGGATAACAATACTCAAAAAATACGAACACCAGCGTGACAGCACAAAATTTTGGATTTAAACCAGCACAATGCTGAAAAATAAAGGCAGAACTTGAGTCCAACTTCAACGAAATTAAGCAGGATTTTCTTCAGTCTGATTCCTTCTTAACCCACAAAAATGTACTTAAAACCTTCAGAAACAAAAAGACTTTGATATAATGAAAATCTGAGATTATATTACTTTTCTTCTTAGTGAGAGCAATAATCAGTATAACATAAAAAGAAAAGAAAAAAAAAAAGAAAAAGAATAAAAGCTCTAAAAGAAATAAACCTTTCCTGCAAATACCTACCTTTCCAGAATCATTTTCAAACCTCTCAGGCTGCGAGGATGAAAAGGCAGTCTACTGTCACGTAATTTGTTATAGAAAGAGTTCAGGGTCTCATAGTACTCTTCTAGAGTCAACAAAGGTTGCAGTTCTTCAACATATATTACTTCTATGCCTCCCAGAAGTTGGCTTATCCTGTCTTCCAAAAACAGCAGTCTTTTTTGAAGCTTGTAATAATTTGGCAGTCTCTCAAAAATCTGTGCACACACACACACAAACATATCCTATGTTACAGAGCATAAAAATTATAATAAATTAAAAAAATAACAAGAAACTATTTTAAATGAGACCCTTAAATGTGCAAACATGGAACCCAAGGGGGGAAAAATAAAATCAAAGAATACAGAAAGTGAGAAATATCAAGTATAAACATTTTGAGACTAAGAATGCAAGCACTTTTCATATTTATACTATAAAGACACCAGAGGCCATAAAAAGATGGATGGATGTCCTCTATATATAAAGGAATTAATAGTCCCAGATAAAATATATACTAGAAAAGAAAAATAAAACATTTATCACCACAGTTATAGTGGTAGAGTTATTCCTCATACAGTAGTCATTACTTACCATCTACGCTGTTATTACTATGAAGTAGTTTTCCACACAAAAAAAATGCTGCTGCCAGAATAAGTCAAGTGATTTCAGAACAACCTCTTCAGAAACCCAGAAGAGCAGTAGAATCAGAACAGCTTTTGGCACAATACAATTTATTGGTTCAGCATTTGCACGTTATGGAGAAAAATGGCAAAAATCCTTTAAATGTTGTACCTCCGACTGGGACAGTATCTACTGCTTCCCTTTTCCAGTAATTAGGAACAAAAAGTAATAATACTTAGGACTGCTTTCTAAAGTGGGGTAGAATCAGACAATTATGCCCTCTAAAAAGCAAATGGTTAATCAACCTTATCAGGATTTTCAATGCCTTTTTCTTTGTAAGATTTCACATGATTTTCAGTGAATTTTAAAATAAAAAACTTCTGATTTGAGGTGCAAATATATACCTCTCTTTTGTACCATCACTGCAACTAACTACACACATTGATTGTCCCATCTGCATGGCATTTTGTGCAGATATATGACTTTTCTAGAAAAATCTTTGGCAACGTTAGAAAGATAGAGCATTTATCTTTTTTTTTTAAGGAAGATAGAGTTTATTTTAGTATTAACCAGAACACTTCCATTCCAATGACTATCAACTCTCTCAAATCTCAGAGTAGAAAGTTTTTGATTAAATTCTAATTTCTCAGTTTAAGTTTATAGTAAATAATTCACATTAACCAACCACAGTTTGTTTTCTCCCTCAGTGAAATATATATAGGCAAAAATTCAAACCACCACCAGAGTAAGAAGATTGTGTTAACTTTTCATATTATTCACTGACTGGACTACAGAAATAGAATATTCTGATACTCTAGCAGGGCAAAACTTCCTACTATGAAATTCCACCAATTATCTCCTTTACAAAGAAGTATTTTTTGATAGAAATATCAGTATTTCAGCAACCAAGACAGAAGAAAAATTACTTAAGTGACATGCTGATATCACTACACATTTAATTTTTGGTTGTTTGTATATAATAATTTATCACTGAGGATGCAGAAAGCTTATCAGCTCTGTACTTTACACAAGCAGCAGCAGAATTGGCATAATCACTAAAGACAACTTTCTGCAACACCCACATTAGCTGCCTAAAAGAACAAAATGGAGTGACAGGGTTGGTTAATAGTCATTGACTGAAACCATCACGACTCCCTTTAAATCTCATATTTACAAAAAAATCTGAATAAAATTCACTAATTCTTCACGGAAATGAGCTCTTTCATGGATCACAAAAGAGTCTGCCAGTGCTCACTGCACAGCATGAGAACAGTGTGTAACAAATTAGTTTTCTTTGTATCTAATCAGGAGTAGCACTGACTTGTTCCTGAAAGCAGCAACAAAGATCTGACAAAGACTGTTCTTAGTAACAACATACACAGGATTCAATTTAGAATGCAGTGTACACAGCAATACTAAACATAATAGCTCAGTGTTTGCTTTAAATTCCTCATCAGTTACCTGCACCTTGAAATATTGAAATATGGAAGTCATAACTTTGCAATGCCCTTACTTTGGTCCAGTGATGGTGAACATCCATGGTCCCCAGCATTATGTGACCTGCTGCACTCATACCTGAGCGGTCCGTGAATACCACCGTGCGCCCTAGAGAGTCAACAAAGCTCTTTACTGATTTGGGTCACTGCCATCATTCCCACAACGTATTTCCACATCACAAAGGCACATGAGCAGGTGCTTTTGTTAGTCTCAAAATCTGAAAGAGATTCTTGAAAAGTCCACTTCAAGAAATTCTTTTCATACGAACCTGACCTAGCACTTGCCTTCTCCATGTTTGAACTTGATAGCTTTTTAGCTACTTGGATTTTTTTCTTATGAGTTTTAAAATAACAGAAAATCTCAGCAGACAGCATAGGCAGTGAATATGTACAAATAATTTATAGAGTAGGAAACACATTATATGCTTAAAGTATAACTAAGTAAGGTAAAAGTTGGTCAAAGAACTATTAGCACAGCCATTCCTCTACTTTCACAGAACTCTGCAACATGCAAGTCGTAAGAAACACCCTCCCTTTAGGTTTTCACTCTTCTTTTAAAGAAAAATTAGAGACAACAAAAGGATAATTCTAGATTTTCAGGGTGATAAATTCTAGGTATTTTTAGGGTGATAAATCAGTTTTGAGTCTGAGTATGATTTTTTAAGTGAAGTACAAAGACCCTCAAGAATTCTTTAGAATAAAGGCACAGGCAACTATTTATCAAAATAAGCTTCCACAAAGTCTTCAGTGTGATGTACTAATCTACAAGACAAGGGTTAAATAGAAGCTCTTGCTCTCAGAAATCAGTTTTCCAAAATCCCAAAGAAAGAGCAACACCGACTTTAAGGCATTTAGTCCATCCTTGTACCCTAAGGCAAGATCAACTGTGCCTGTATAATTACTGACAGGTATTTGTCCAGTGTATTATTAAAGGCCTTCAAAGATGGAGACTACAACGGGTTCACAAGACAGACTTCTCTAGCACTTTAAATCCTTAGCATGCTTAGGAAAAGAAACTAATTTGAAACCTGATACAATTTCAAACTACTACTTATTGTCCTACCCACTCTGTCTTTTGACAAGGGATTAGGTGAACCCTCAAATGAAAGCCACTCAAAACTGACTATCTGCAGACAGGCATAAAAGGTGGAATTACAATTAGAGGAAGCAGCTACTGCCACAGGTCAAACAGCTGTATGAGAAGAACAGTAGGTCAGGTTTACAGAGTATTTTAGTTTTTACTGAGAAAATACAGACTTCAAAATAGTTATTTTTATGGAACACGCATGAGAAGAGAAAAAATACAATTATAAAGGTATTCTAGTCCTCTTATAGTGACTCTTTAGAAAGCTACTCATGTTTTTGTCTTGCATCTACAGTAACAGTCTGTTGCTGCCTCCACCCTTTTGGAGGTTCAGACCACATTTTTTACTTTTATTGTTAATATGAAGTCTGGTGCCTTCAACTCACTCCATTTGCATTTATTAAGAAGTAAACCAGAAGCTGAGTGTAGCAAATACACTATAAGGCAAGCCCATATTAAAAAATACCCAGTAAGCTTGAAATGTAAGTTCTCACCAGCTTTTCAGTTAAGCTGGGCAAGTTTGTTTTTGCAGTTAACAAAAGCATTTATGAAGGCAGCTAGAGCTCCCTTGTCACAGAAGACCCATGTTCATATCTAAATCAATACTATATTAGGATATATGAACCAAGAAACAGAAATACCTTTAACATTCTTTAATACTTCAGGTCTCTGTTGGACTAGACGAGCTAGACTATGTAGTTGGCTGCAGCGGTGAGCAATACCCCAGCTTCTCTGCCACCTAAATAAAAACATAATTGAAAGCACTTAATTCTCAATATTATTTAAAAAAATCACAGACATTGAGATGCAGCTCAAGGCCTTATAACACAAATAAAATAGCACTTCAACAGTAACAAAAGCAAATGCTACCAAAAACCTGTCATGTTGTATGCTATTTGAACAGGCAAAAAACCTAAATAAAATTTCACAGTGTTTCTTAAATAAGTCCCAAAACCCCAAAGAAAATGAACAACAGCTATAGGAAAAACAAATACAAAACCTGATAGAACAGAATTTGTAAATCTCTCCCCCAATAAGAAGGGGCTTAATAAGAAAACAGTGACAGACAACCCAGTATTTGGTTCAGTCATGGAACATGCAGTTTGTTTGTACACTGTGTAATGTTTGTCCAGAGAAGCAAATACAGGTCTCTTTTT
>VXBX01000774.1:889617-900206 GCA_013400415.1 Scytalopus superciliaris | reverse complement strand
TTTTTTTTTTTTTTTTAAGTTCCTAGCCCAAAACATTACTATTATTTCAGTGGAAAGTTGCTATGTATTATTCATATTTTACAGAGGAGTAGTTTTTGTTAAACCATACAGGAGGCAGGTGTTACCTTGGTGACTTTAATATCCATAGTTTTGACATCTTTTTTGTCACAGTCAGATCAGACTTCTGACTAAACTGCAAAAACATTTAAATTGCAAAGCTGTCCCAGTGTAATGAAAAAATGCACTTTTATGGAGCTGATATAAAAATGTCTCAAAGTAGGAAATTGCCATTCCCTTATTGTACTGAATGTCTGGAATTGAGTTAATTTTCTTCATACCACCCATGTTTTGCATTGTTTTAGTAAAACAGTGATCATAACACATCAGTATTTTGGCTATTGAGCAGTTCTACCACAGTGTCCAGGTCTTCATTTTCTCTTTCCACTCTGCCTCCCATCATCAGCAAGTAAGCTGGGCTGAGCAAGATGCTGGGAGGGGACCCAATTGAGACAGGTGATTCCAGCTAACCAAAGACCATATGTTGTGTTCAGCAAAAAATGTGCATGGAAAGGAGCAGGAAGGGGGGATCTTCATAGTTATGGTGTTTGTCTTCCCAAGTAAGCATTACACCTGCTGGAGTCCTGCTTTCCACGGCTAAACACCTGCCTGTCACTGGGGAACAATTAATTAATTCCTCCTTTTGCTTTGCTTCACTGCGCCTATTAAAACTTCTACTTGAATCCACAAATTTTCTTGGTTTTGCTCTTCCTATTCTCTTCCTCCTATCCCACTGGGGGTATATGATCAAGTGGCTGTGTGGGGACTTAGCTGCTGGCTGGGGTCAACCCACATCATCTCATTTAGGGAAACTTAACTGGCAAAACCTCACTCTTCGGGATGCAGGAAATGGCACTATGCACAGCACTTGGGAGGCAATTTAATCTAATACAAGTAATTCAAGTAACTACTTACTGTTACCTAGCAATATCACTTGGCTTTCAGTACCACCAGACAGGAATGTAAAAAGATGGCATCTCTTTAATTGTCCTAAACTTAAACATGGAGTAAAGCCAATGACCCAGTTATTTTTCAGACCTCTGTGAACACTAGCATTAGGCTGCAGAATCACAAGTAATAGTTTCCTATTAAGATACTGACTTGTCAGATTTCCAACACTCACATTCTTTTTTGAATTACAACAATGTAACTCATGGAAGGTTAATAACTCTTCATGGAACACAACAGCTTTAGTGAATTTTAAAAGTACAAACTATAAGAAAATTAAATATAAGCCATGAATAAAAATAAGGCCACGTGTTTAATACTGAAGACCGTTTCAGAATCTTAACAACCCTCACCACAGCACAGTTGCAGAGGATTAGAGATTGTGTTCAAAAAAACTGGCTCCAGCTTAAAGGAAACCAGGGTATTTTACAGGGTGAAAGGACAAAAGCATGGCTTCAGAAGTTCCAACTCTCTCTTTCCTTGTTTAAAAAACAGAACTTAACAGAAATAATCCTCCTAAGTTTATTTTTCCATACCTTCACTGTCATCTTCCCACCCTGAATATCTCACTTCAGAACACTGTCACTCAGAGGCACAACATTTAAAAAGTTATTGTAAATTGTTTTCTGAAGAATACTCTGAAGAATCAAGGTCTCCAGCTGTACTCAGCCCTTTCAAGCAAACAAGTCTCCTCCTACTCTGGAGAGTGGGAAACTAAACACTCCAAAGAACATTTCTGTAAGCATTCACAGGATGTCAGTATGTACAATGTGCAAAGCTGCATTTCACAGCCAGTCTAGTTACCTTTGTAGATATTAACCTGAATTCAGGAAAAGCACTTTTAGGCAGCAATAGACCACCCAAACTAACACATACACACAGATTCTATTTCTATTTATGTGTTTGTCTCAATTAGAGCTTACATTTTTATTTACAAATACTAGGTCTCCTGGAGCAGCCTCTAACAGGAAATTTTTGTCCCAGTAGAATTTTCCTAGAAACATAGCCAGTGCAGTAACATTTTTTTCATATATGAAATATAGCTGCTTTGCTGAAATAAGCCTTGAAAGCTCATGGTGCAGTATTAGACAGCACTTCCTTGCTTTGTCTTAATCCAAGTCCCACTGATCTAATTTCTTACCTGATATCTGAGAGCTGGAGTTCATGAGAGAGTTCAAATTTTAAACGTTCTAGTTCTTTTCTAAGTGGCAAACTCTTTTTCAGCTTTTTTACTGCACTTGCTTCATTGTCATCTAGCCAGGATCTGAAAGAGGAGGAAAAGCACTCAACAGTAGAAGCATGCTGCTGGATTACCTTTCATGCAAACAGTACAGGTAACTGAATTCTTACTGCTAATTATAAACATTTTATTTCAAATTACCAGGTAAAGGGCTATTTTTAAAAATAAAGGATAGAAAACTGAAATTATTGAATGCTTCACCTTAAGCTATCTACAAAGGAAAACCTGGCCCTTTGAAGGGGACCAGGGAACTGAACTGAACCAAAAGACACTGATAGTGTAAACTGTAAGACTTAGAGGTAAGAAAGGCATAGAGCTGCAGATTAGTGTGATTTCAGGGGGCAGCTTCAGAGCTGTGCTTCAATGAAAGAAGCTTCCACATATCTCCCTTAAAAAAAACCCAAAAAACCCAACTTTGGTAGACTATCAAATACAGGAGGTGGTACTAAAGGGCTAAATTAGGTAACTTTTACAGAGCTGACATGAACATAGATTAAATGGGTCAAAGTTTATAGTTTTTTTGCCAATAGTCACAACCAGACAAACATGACTCATTGAGTACATCTAAAATTTCAGTAAATAGATAGTTCTACGTCTAGGGCAAAGTTACTCTTTAAGAGATTTAGCCTTTGTTCATAGCATAAACTTATTTTCATATTCTTATTTTTACAAACAACTACTTCCATTCTCACACTGTATTCTAAGCAAAAAAATTCAAACTCAAGTAAGAAGAAAGGCCCAATGCCAAATGGCTAGGTATTAAAAGGAGACTGTTAATACATAACTGTTTGGGGCATTTCTTGTAAATGTGTAAAAATAAGTAAAAATATTCTCAAGTATGTTAAATCTCAGTTAAGTCTCTTACAATTGCATATATTACAGCACTTTTATTTGTGAGGTGTTACGAAGGATGAGGGGTATGCTTTGCTCTGAAGATCCCTCCAACACAGAACTGCATTCATTTCAAATGGCACAAAGTCTCATTGCCATGGAAAGTTTTTCAAGGTCACAAAATGCATTATGTGTCCCAAAATGAGCACACACAGATTTTTTTAAACCACCAACTTCTAAAACACAACATGCTACATTTAATGCAAGTTCAGTATTTACAACTGCATCCATTTAAATACTAAGGTTGGCATGCTGAATAACAAACGACGAGCACAACACTAAGATATCAGGCAAGTTAAAACCTTTTAACCTTAGTTTTCATGTATTATCTCCCACTCCCACCAGAATCTGATAATGCAATAGCAACAATAAAGTTGAGAGCCATATAGTTTTGTGTTACAGAAGTACTGTAAAAGGTAAGGAGCTATTTGGAGCAAGTGGAACCTCTGTCTCCTTCTGAATTCCTACTAATATTCCACAAACCTGAAAAGCTCAATCAATCAAAACTGGATTGACCAAACACGACTGCTGGGCAAAGATACAAGAATGCCTCAGCTTAGCTGGCACTGTACTTATCATCCCAGGAGCTCATTAGAACTCCCTTTAATTAGAAAAAGCAGGACAAAATTACATGTTGGATAATAAAGTTTTGTTCAGAATCTTACTGCCTGCCTTTAAAGAACCTGGCATTAGAATAAACCAAATTCAGGTCACAACATTTCCACTCAATGAAAGCATTTACATACATTAAAGTTGTTTCCACTCTCTGGGCTTGTTCTAGTTCCTCCTCAGGATCCTTGAATCCAGTAAAGGAATAGTAAGTCTTATCCCATTTGATAGGTCTGTTCACTGTGCTCTTTGCTTCCTTGTCAGGCTGAGAGTTCCCATTCAAACCTTGAATATGCTCTGTAGATAAACTGCAGGAGTTGAGAATGTCTAACACTGTGCTCAGGAGATCCCTAGTGCGTAACGTAAAACTGACTGCTCGAAACCCTGTAAAATACAAGTGTTATTTCATTATAGTTATTTAAAAGGCATTTGCATTTCTCTCTTCCTACACAAGAGCCCAGACAAGGCACAGATAGCTGGAAATCATTATGACACTGGTATTTCAATACTCACTGCAGAATTCACGGCCAGTTTAACTACGTCCCATCACAGCTACTGGGCCAAACTGCCCTGCCAGAAAGCAAGCTTTTGGCTCAAGAGCAGAAGACAGCTTCCACTTCAAATGCTATGTTAAGCAGACTGGACATAACACTACTATTGTCTTGAAAAACAGTATGATTTTGTTTTCCAGCCCTAGGGGTTCTCACAGTTTGCTCAAGTGTTTTGACTGTCAGGATACAGAATGCAAAATTCATCTGTTAGGGAAGGCACATTGGTACACCAGAGACAAATATGAGGAATAAAATGAGTCAAAAGCAATTTTCCAAATTTGGCAGTATTTTTTGCATACTCGAAGATAAGAGACAAGGTGGTAAAGTGAAGCTTTAGATATTATACAGCTTTGGCCTACAGAGTAAGATCCCACTGATCCTACAAGCACCCTGACATTGTGTACTACACATTAACTACAGTGAGGACAGGGACCCAACTGCTCTTCTAGTTAAACATAACAATGGTATTAAAAGCAGAACAATGATCACTTACATTCACCTATGTTTTTCACTTCCTCCTACTGTAACTTGATCTCAACCCTGCAATGTCTCATTCTTTCAATGCTTTTTAAAGCTCAAGATGGTTAATTACTTGGGACGGTCCCAGCTGTCTGATCTAACACCTATTTGCATGGTCTGACAGGATTTTACTCAGCTGAGAAGTCTCTGTGACTGCACAAGGCTAAGTAATGGTCTGAAAGCACTGCAATACAGGAAGATACATTCTGCACGATATAAAAGCACCTGAAGCACTGAAGGATTCTTGAACATTAGAAGAGTTTGGTTCTGTTTCTCTTACATAAAAAGTAAGCTGAGTTGGCTTCAAGGAACGAAATCCTGGTTTCTGTAGGTTCTCCAAGTAGCCATTTAACCTCTTCAGAGAGTTTTCATTAACTTCCTATTTAAAAACAAAACCAAATCCCATTACAGACTAAGAATTTGGTCATTTTTTTGTTTAAACTTTTTGAATCTTACATGTAGAATTAGTTTTTGCAAAATGCCAGATGCTCTTAGCAAGCAGTGATACAGTTCATATTCTCAGCATTCCTAATTGTCTTGCATGAATAAATTTGTAGGATGCACATACTTGTACATTCCAAACCCCACCTTTAAGGCTTTCAAGCTTAAAGAAATCCATGGATTCAAATATAATGCACAGCATTTCAAAGTGATAAAGCACTATGTATTATTGGAAGGATTCAGTATTTTATTGACAATTAGAAACTACATGTAATAAACAATGGATGTTTAAGGGCCCTATCCTTGCTAAAAATAAAGGAAGTGCATCTTTTTGTTCTGTGGTAGCAACCACATTAAATCCTAACACTATGTTTGTCTCTCTGACAGCAGAAAAAACTACAAAATTTCCTTGCTTGATATATGAAACATTTATAATGAAAGCATACTAAAAGATTTTTACCCTCTCTTTGGGATGCTGGCCAAAGAAATCTGGATGTACAGCAAAATAGAAAGGTCTGAGAGCATTGATGGCATCAGCTCCTGACAAAGTTCTTGACTGAAGAACACACTGTAGCAATATCTTGTCCAAACATGACCTAATAAGGTAATAAAACATTTATGGGTGATGCAACCAATTAAGTGACAAACTGATATAAATTACATTAGAATGTGACAGAATTGAGCAAATGTTCACAATTGCAAGTATAATCACATAAAACTGATACCAGGAGTCTGAGTTGTGGATTTTTCCCCTGGGGATTCACAAAGCTGTATTTTGACAGAGCCAATCCAACACGTTTAAGAGATGGTGCATCCTAATGGCTGGTTAAAGACATGTAAATAAGCACAGTAACTTTTCCCTCTACATTCCCTAGCCTCAAATTGAAACTCACCAGTCAAGAAACTCAAATTACAAATATTGGCTTTAGTGGTGTTTTCTGTAGCTATTGCTGAAGCTGCTCTTAAAAGCCAGTCCTTGTCCATTTTTGCACTTCCAAGTTAAAAAGCCAACCTCAGTATTTCTCAAGCAGTGCCAAAAGAATATTAGATTTTACCCAGGAATAATAATCACAATTCAGTCAAAGCAAGTTCTACATTCATTTCTGAGTTTCACATATCTGTGTCCATTAAAAAAAAAAACTACTTTCTTAAATATACTCTTTTATAGAAAACATCAAGCAAAAAGACAATAGGTGTTTGCCCTATCATCTTCACTGAATTAGAAGAAACAAGGACTAAAAGACATTTCAATGGTAGGAGATGAAGATTGTTTCATCTGAGATCAGAAAGAAAAGTTAAGCTGAAGAACTCTGTTTGATGAAGATCAGAAAGTGCAAATTATTAAATACCTGCAATTATGCAGAAATTAAACCACATTTCTGTAACAAATACCCCTGTGTAACAGAGAACTGAAAGTTCTGTAACAGAGAATGGAAAGAAAAACATTAAAGACCACCAAAATATCCTGCCATAGTTCAAAGGTTACACTCAGGTTTAGCAAACCAATTACCGAGAGACAGTATATATAAAGGCAACAAGGAAATGTGAAAGGGTAAATATTCAATATTATGTTTCTCCTTCACTGATTTCACAGGCTGACAAATTCAGTGGGCCATTTTCTGTGATTATTGTTCATTTTAGTGTGCAACTCAGAAGGGGAGAGACTCTGCTCTGGTAAGCAGTACAGTGCTGTTTCACTCCTCACAGCATCATTCAAACTGCAAACCCTAAATATGCTGCAGACTGGAGACAAAGCTGCTTCCAATTCACATAAAACTCGTGATCCTGTTAAGAAATTAGCAAGAGAGTTTTTTGTCCAGCATCCTAGGCCAATAATCATCCTGGACACAGAAACACGTGAGACTTTCCTGACTGCTGTCGTTAATTTAAAAAAAAATCAAAAAAACTCCCAAATTTGTGCTCGGACAATAAGCAGTTTTTCATTTTGCCCAATGGTAAGTGACAACAGCTGAGTTGTCAAGCAGGTGCAGTGACCCTTACTTTACCTTTTTTCTGTCAATTTCTCCAGTGCTTCAATTAGAAACATGAAAGCAGTTCAGACTAATGTTTTCTGGCTAAGAGTTAGGCAAATATTTACTTAGCAGGTCTTAAAAGTCTTGCTGAAAACAAGAAGTTTATGTAGGAAAGTGGGACAGAATACCCGTGATGCAAGAAGACTGATGTAATTTCAAATCCATTATGACTAACAACAATTTTCACCTGTGTGAATTAAATGGAAGATTAAAAAAAAAAAAAAAAAAAAAAAAAAGATAAAATGTATTACTGGCAAACACTTTTGTGCTGACTACAACTCAGAGGCTCTAAGACCTGTCATCACTATAGTCCATGATCCTACTCAAAACAGCAGGAGATGTGAAGGACCACAGCAATATCAGGTTTTTATGAAGAGTGAAAGCTCTCAGTGACAATGCCACAGTTGCTCAGTGATGCAGGAAAAACACCTCCAGACCCAGTAAGAAAGAGAGCAAAGCACACTGGATAAAAGCCCACTTGGTCCTTTGCCTTACACTTTTGGGTCTGGAAACACCAAAATAATTGTCTTGTTGAGAAAGAAAAAAACCTGCTATTTCTTTCCAGCAAAGAAAAAAGAAGTCAATTAACCTGTTACCTATCTGATAACAGTTCTGACTAACAGCCATGCAAAAAAATCCACACCCTCCTAGACCCAGCTGCCAGGAAGAAGAGGAGCTCAGTTCTCTCCTCACCTTATTTATACACAATTTCCCACATCCACTCTCATGCTACATTCCATGCTGTTTCCAGTAGTTCAGGAAAAAGTTCCAGCATACCTGGAAACTATTAATCACACTTCCAAATTTATTAACCATAAAGCTCCGTCTGTTATTCTGAAAGAAAAATGGCCAAGTATGGCTAACTTTAGTTCCCTTGTTTTGTATCTAAACAACACTGTCATGCTAGTAGGAAGGCTCAGGATTCCAGCCAGAAGTCTATTTTGAACTTGCCTAAAAGAGAAATGCTCAAAGGCCAAAATTAGTCTGTGTGACAGAAGGAAGAATTCATTCACTGAAGGTGAAAGACAGAGCTCTGAGGCATCTTTCAGCTGAAGTGACAAAATAAGTGAATTAGAATGGATTTAGGGAGAAAAATGCTGGAAATATGTTTATGGCTTGACTCACAAGGAACCAGGATTGTTCCAGGAGGTTCATTTAGATCTGAAGAGCAGAGAAAGGCTTCGTATGAAAATCAAGGTCATAACCATTTTGAGAACAGTGTCTCCACTTCATGAAAGATATGAAACACAATCTCTACCACAACACATTATGCAATCACCTTCTAGGATCCATTTCATTTATTGATTAAATAATTCCCTCCAGCTTTCTTTTTCTTCACATCTCCCTGAAGTTTAACTTTTTGGCTTATAGCTTTGGCACTGAAAAGCCTGGTTAAATTAAGCTCATAGTTACAGGCATATTCACACATTTGGAAACATTGAGCTTTAATAACTCAAGAGTGCAGTAATATATTGGATGTCATATTCATATTTAGACTACACCTTCTCATAATTAAGCTATTTTAAAATCCTTGTTTTGTTGAGGGCCTTTTTAATGTCTCACTTGAGGACTGGCATATGGCTTTTGGGGACTTTCAGCTGTAGATGCTCTGCTGAAAGCTTCAAGCTACAAAGATGAGAACTTCAAAGAAATGAGCATTAAACAAAAACACCAAACCATTGTCACACAGATGCAAGGGATATACAAAAACATACATACCTATACGTAAACATATGCTAAAGGCAAATTAGGTTAGCAACATGCCATACCTTCTCACGGTTCTCAAGCAGCAAAACATTTCAGCAACTCAATTGCCAAGCCAAATTTCAGCCATCCACAAACTCACTTAAAAAAAAAAAAAGGAAAGAAAAGAAAACCAATCACATTTAGAGCAGACCTGGGCATTTTCCCCTGTTACTTTTCAGTGCATTCCAAATCTTAGGTGATAACTTGTGAAGTCACAACAGTAATACAAAATTGAGCAACCAAACATAAACTCTAAAGGTTTTTGTAAGAATGTTTTTAGTTTCCTCTACAAACAGTGAGTCTTGACAATACTAAGAGCTGTTACTGTATTTTGATTTGACGATGAATATTTAAAGACATTCCAGTTAGGAAAAAAAAAAATTCCAAAAAATTATTTATGGACAATGTTTCCCGCTCTTCCTGGTGTTCAGGTTTTGTTTAGAATAAAAGTAAAAACCAGAAGCTTTCTTTAAGCACTAATACACTGTCTCATGGCATTCCATGCAAATCTTTACTAAGCCAAAAACTCTCAAACAACCGATAATACTTGCCAACTATTTTTTGGGAGCATAATAAAAAATACCAAAGGGCAAGACACTGTCTTACAACACTGCCTGGAGATCTTTCATCAAAAGCCTGCTGGCATTCCTAAAAATGAATGAGCAGTTTTTACCACTACCTTCCGCACTGTGCAACTGTAGGAGAGAGTTTTCCAACAGCAGACAAACCACTTGGCACGTCAGAGTGCAAACATGCACCCAGTTATTCGGGATTATGAGGGAAGCTCCCTACTGGCAACGTTTTCCTATATGGTTTAGTGCACTTTTTGTTTTTTATTTAAAGATACTTTTCTTTGCACTTTCCCAAATAACATGCCTGCCAAGCGTGCTTGCTGTTTCAAAGCACCCGAGACGAGCAGCTACCAGAGAAACACCAACCATGTTCCGACACAGTGTGACAGTTCCTACGACTGCCTGCAAAACACTTGAAGTTTTAAAAGCACATCTTACTGAAAAAAAATATACTTAACCAAGAGGTTAAATACATTAACAAGCTCTCTGGTAATAAAACACTTTTCTCTCTCTGTAATTTTAGCTTCAGGCGTTTGGGCAGAGGATGGGTAAAAACCCAACAATGTCACTTAATCCGCGGTGCCGCTTTACATAACCAGAGAGAAGCATCATCGTTTGTTGCTTTAAATGCTCTGTTAAACCGCTGAGAAAGTGCTACAGCGCTCAGTTAAGAACCAAACCCTGCCGGCCCTGAGCGAGCTCCCCCGCACCCCACCCCGAAGGCACGGAGCAAAACATGAACCATGCTGCAGGCGCTCCCTAGGGGCTCTGGCAACGGGACACTGCGGGGTCTGTGCGGGGGGAAACCAGCCCGGCCCGGCCCGGCCGGATCGCTCCCTGCTCGGGGGGAAACGGGTTAGAGCGGCCTGAGCGCTGGGGCAGCTTTACCGGCCGGGAGCGGAGCCCTGGATTCGGGAGCGGAGCCCTGGATTCGGGAGCGGAGCCCTGGATTCGGGATTCCCAGCTGGCAGCGACGCGGCTC
>VXBX01000774.1:846433-889097 GCA_013400415.1 Scytalopus superciliaris | reverse complement strand
GTCCGAGCCCGAGCCGAGCCGAGCCAAGCCCTATCCGAGCTGCGCCGAGCCCGAGCCCGAGCCGAGCCGAACCGATCCTATCCGAGCCGAGCCGAGCCGAGCCCGATCCTATACGAGCTGAGGCGGAGCCGAGCCCGAGCTGAGGCGGAGCCGAGCCCGAGCCCAGCCCGTCCTATCCGATCCGAGCCGAGCCAGAGCCGAGCCGAACCGAGCCCGATCCTGTCCGAGCCGAACCCGAACCAAGCCGAGTCGAGAGAACGTTCTCAATAGACCTCAATGGAATTAAATAATTTAATGACAATACAGACTCTCAGATGTTTTCAATACTTTTATATAAAGAATAAATAACATTTATTAACATCTTAACAACTCCTCCAAAGTGACCCCACACCAACTGCTCTTTACAAAACTCAGGATATCAAGCTATTTCCAGCTTCTCACCTTTGTCCTCCATGTGGGTTAAGAGACTCTCAGAGCTGTCACTGCTTTGAAATAATATTGTAGGAAGTCTTCCACCCCACGTTATTCGGTTTTAGTTACGAGACACAGTCCGTACCTAACAAAAGTAATCTTTCCAAAAGCAAACCGTGTAATCAGTGAAAACTGAAAAAAAGGTTTTCACAGAGGGAATTTCTCGCGTCTCACAACACTCCAAAGGAGTACATACATAGGGCGAAACACTAAATATTGAAACACCAGAAGCCCTGGCTGTAACAAAACTCCTGAGCAATGATGGGGGGAGCTTGCACTGCTTGTTGATATAAAACATGACTGAGATGACACCCTATCAGCTGATGATGATACTCAGGAGATGGAGCCAAAACACTGCAAAAATTTTACACAGTTCCAAGTTAAGCCTGAAGGTCAATGATTAACCTCTGTCTGAAAAAGAAAGCAGCATTTGGATTTTTTTTTCTGGGGATGATCTAAATGAAAATTCAAGGTTGCTTATAGTGCAAAAAGTTCTGCTGTCTCTAGAACATCCCAAGCTTTGAAGCCATACAGATTACAAAGAGAATTTTGTCCTTCTGCATCTCCCAAATACAGTATTAGCCACATCCGGTGCCGCTTACAGAAACGTGGGATTTAGCAGAGGGTCAGACAGCCTCTGTCTAATTCCAAGGGAGATTAAGCTACAAAGCATCTTACAAAAAGTAGTTGGCAAAAATTACTTAGTTTCTCACTACCAGTTTTAGCTTGTTGTTGAAACCTTCCAAAATTGCTCTTGTCACTAACGCTGGAGGGGCTGCAAGAACATCAGCTTAGATGCCTCATCACAAACCTGATCCCTTCCTACCCAGCCTTTCAGCCTCTGGGCAGCAAATGTGATAGGATTTGACCAGGTGGATGGCCTTAAAAATGGCAGAGCCATCTCCAGGTGAATACCAAGGGGTGGAACCCAAAGTTCAAACGAGTGCCAACTGTACTTCCAGAAATGTTGAGGTAAGGGGTTTTTAAAGAAAGGCCATTACTGAATCTATCTTTTTTAGAGGGAAGGCAGATGAGATCCTTACAGAAGAATCATACCCTCTGAAAACACAAGAGCCTTTAATTCTTCTGCACAGGGGGCACAGGAGGAAAGTAGTGATCTTGGTGGACATCAGATTCAATCTTCTCGCTTCCAGCAGCAACTCCCAGACAGACTGGATGAGCAGTGGTATTGAAAAAGGTCAGGATCTGGCCTTGACAAGGGCCCTGAGGATCAGATTCATGACAGCAGATTAATGGCATGAACCTCAAGACTAGAGTCTTGGGTGGCAACCTTCCCCAAAGAGAAGAAACACTGGCACCTCTCCAAAACCCTCCACAGCCATCCAGTACTGAGATCATGGTCACTTTCATGACTCAGAGGCACAAAGAACACCTGCAATAATGCTGCTGGAAGAGACTTATGCTGCCCCAAAGGAGGGAAAGTTTTTTTTTAAAAAACTCAGGTCTTAAGCCACCATTTGATCTCCCTCGTGATGGAACAGCCTTAAAGACACATGGACTTCTATAGCCAAAAGAGCAGGAGTGTTCAGAACAAAAAGCTTTGAAAGGAATGGAGAGCAGGGTTGAAAGACCTATATTATTGGCATTTTTGTGAAGGTTGAGACTGGAGATCTAAACTAACACCACACAAGTGGGGAGATCAGGCAAGTACCAACTTGGATAGAGGTCCATTTGATTTGCCACAGGTTTTTCTGATAGGAAATGTGTGTCTGTTCTTACTCATGCTGCACATCAGTAGATGAAATGTGACTTGAGCAATTCATACTCCGAAGAATCTGATTCAGAATTTGCAGGTGGGAGAAAAGAAGAAATCCTGGAGAACCAGGAATGGTAGAACAAGCTTTCTTGAAGCCTCTGTCTCATGCAGCTCACAGAAACTAAAAAATGGGCAAACACACTTCCCTCTAAGAGCATAACCAAGGGAGAGAGCAAGGCTTCCTTTCCAGTGGAAGTACCCATACACACAAATGTGAAGGCACACACAAGCTGTTATCAAGATACAACTAAGCCTTCATCTGTGAGCAACATGTGTAGACCCTCTCAGTTCTGTGAAGCAAGGTATCCTAAATCAGGCATGTCTCAAGTGATTCTGAAGTTATTTTGTTCTCGGTGCTTTTTATTGGGCTCTTGAAGTGAGGAAATTAAGATCTAAGGTGCACACAGATGGGACAATATCCTCACAAATTACTATGAGGAAGGCAAAAGGAAACATGTATTACTTCTACAGACTATGAAGCAATGTGGAAAACATCTCACTCAAGAACAGTACATACACTCAAGCAGTGCACTTACCTATACTTACAGCTACACTTGTACTACACTTACACCATTACCTGCTGGGAGAAACAAGTTAGTGACAGACTCTGTAAAAAAGGAGAATGTATATTCTGAGGCTGCTGCTTCCTCATTATCTAATGATGCTGTTCCAAAACATCTACGGAAGTCAGTGTGACAATTTATATAGTTAGGGAAAAAATGACCCTTTCTGTGCTACTATCTGCATTATCATCAATGTAAGTATTTAAAAACACAGCTTGAGTTTGAAACCTTGTTGTTAATCAGTAAGGCACAGACTGAACACAGTGGGAACTGCCTTTATTACTCTGTATTATTTCCAACAATGATTGCTTTAACCATTAAAAAACCAAAAGTCTTAACTAGTTAATGACTACTGAAACATCCAGACCTTCTCAGCCCATTTCATGTTCTCCTGAAGCCATTTGAGAGCGAATGAAAGCTCTAGGCTGTAAACCTCTTCCATATTAACATTCATTGTCAGATGCTTAAGAAAAAGCTTTGGATCAGATAAACGAGTCGCTAGGATCAGTCTCTCCACTGCCACTTGATAGGAGCTGTTATTCTGAACTGTCTGATCTTCACATCTGTAAGGGAATTTCCACAAATACAAAATTAGGTACCATACAGGCCCTGCATCGCTTGCCTGACGCTACACCAGCAGGGAGATTGCAGAAATATTAAAATAATGCCTTGTATTCACTTCACTGAGAATATATTCTGTTCATTTCTAGACAGATTTTTGATTATTTTTCTGAAGAATTAAAAAGTTAGAAAAAGTATTTAACATGTTTTACAGTAATGAAAAGTAATAGGCTTTAATGGCAGTGCAAAGTAGCTCTGCAATATTCACAGCACATGAAAAAAAAGTTTGTCTCTGGGCTGGAAAATTAGTAAAGGAATGCAAAATATTTAATGAACTGGATATAGCAAGAATTCGTGTACATGCTTGGATCCAAAAGGTTTACTCATTTCTGGCATGTAATCACTTTTGGAACAAGGCTGTGCCTAAGTGATATGCCTGTATTTTTTTGCAAGAGCAGAATTTACTCTTAAAGAAAACAAGCAGATGTACAATAGCATAAACATGAAAACAAGAGATAAAAACCTTCTCATTTATCAAAGGAACAAAATGAAGAGATGTATTCCTTGGGAAAGATAGAGAGGAAGGAAGAAAAAGGAATGAAATTTTGAGGTGCTCATGCTGCTATTTAACAAATGTAGCTTTTCTATGCAGCTTCATGTTTTGATGCTGAACCAGTTAATCTCAGAGAAAAGGGGGTCTTGAAAAATAAAAGTACAGGTATAATCTAGTGACAATGGTTGGTGGTTTATGGACAAAAGGAATAAAGCAGTAAGGCACATTTTAATCTGAGGGTATTCAGGCTCACAGAAAGTGGGGGAGAAAGTCCTAAAAAATTTAATACTGAGATATCCCTCATAAAGAAAATTAAGTAAAATGCCTTTATCCACTTTTCAAGAAACATTTAAGAAATGTTAGAGTTGGTTTTTGAAAGAATTAACATTTTGACTGTGCCCTTGCACTACATTACTTCACCACAGCACTGCAATTGATATAGCAAGGCATCAAGTACTCCTGTTTTTGAAACACAGCACATTCCTGGTGCAATAGACACATTCAGTTAGGGAACACAGGCCAGTATCACTCCGGGCAACTACTTCTCTGCTACATGTGTGTAGAAACAATAATGATAACCCCCCCTCTCTAAGATTTACTGTTCTACAACCAGTTCAGAAACAAGGATTCAAAACAAGTTTTAAACCAAGTATTCTCATTCCCAGACAGTGGAAAATAAGATCTCTTGTTAATTACAAGATCACGTGAACAAATACAATCAAAATGGTACCTATCTGACAACAAACCTTTTCAGTATTATTTGAAGAGTCTGACTAGTCGTCACTGGATTTTGAATGTCACTGGCATTTGAAACAAGAAATATTTCAATAGCCAACAGCATCTCAACTTCAGACAGGTAAGACGGAATCTTCAGAAGTTTCTGATATAAATATCCCTGCAGCTGTGGGTAGCAACCCAGTGATAAAGCATCTGAGAGTAAATGCAGAAACAGGATGAATTAGGATTACCAGTACTGAATATAGATCTGTTTTCTTCTGCCTGTGACTAAATGTGGAAAAAACCCAACCCCAAAACCTGAATGGATTTTACAATTTCACCTATGAAATGGGCTGATTGGAGAACACAGGAAATAGTATTCACACATAATATTCACAGTTGTAAAATGTTGGGTTTTTTTTTCAATGAGTATTATCAGTTATGATTAAAAAGCTCTATCAGAAGTCTGCAGACACCAAGTGTGTAATAACACAAGTACAACTCAGGGCAGGTCAGGCAGAAGCTTTGTTAATCATAACCAAAGCAAGAGAATATTTGAACAGCAACTCCTGCTTTGTTCCCCCAACTTCCATCAAGTGATCCCAGCAACTCAACCTATACAGCATTTCAGAGAAAAAAAAAAGAAAAAGAAAAAAGAGATGAGGAAAACCAGTCCTTTCAATGTCAACAGAGTATCCAACCCAAGGGGGATGGACTCAAAGTAGACTGCTAACCACCACAACTCTAAGACAGAATCAAACAGTAAATAATGTGACAATATGGAGAGATGACTCTTGGATGGACCTCAGCAGAGTGGCACACCCAGTACCACCTTAGCTCAGAAACAGGGAGCTGAAAACAATTACTGACTAGCAGCTTTTAGTTGAAAGGAATTTTCTTACAGTTAGAATAAACTTCTTAGCCAGACTTCTCAAATTTTAAATATTTTTACCACCACAGATCTAAAGAGGCATATAAGGAAATATAATTGGCCGAGATGAAAAAGTGAAGATGAGGCAATTTGCAAGGGTTCCTATTTCTGAAATTCTGAAACTGAATGTAAAAAACTCATTTTATCAGAATTACATTTATTTCATGCCAGGTGGTATGCACTGATTCTTATTTTCAACTCACTATTCCCTAATAAGTATTTTGGTTACAAATGTGTTCCTGACAGTGACACAGAAAGTACCAGCTTTCTTTTTACCCATTTCTCCACAACATATTGAGATGTTATGAGCATGTTATCCAAAGGCTGTAAGGGGAGCATATTGTTTAAGAAACAACTTACTTTTGTAATAGGTCCTAGCTTTAGACCACAAAGAACTTCTTCCCAAAGCTGTGATTAATCTTCTAAGTAAAATAAAATCAATAGCAATTTTTTTGGAAAGCATGAAGTCCACTGCAGAAGATGAGACCCCAAGGTTCTTATTCTCAAAAGAGGCATTTATCAGCTTGTTAAAAAGGCAGCTGTACTGAGAGACATCTACAAAATCTGAAATGAAAACAAGAATATTGACTCCTGAATTAAGTCAAATGCAAATGTAATTGAAGAATCGCTTCCCAATCAGTATCTAAATGAGGATTCTTGCTTCTATCAGCAAAATGGAACAAGGTTGCAATAACAGGAATGCTTTATTCATCAAAAGTCTTTTCAGACAGTAGTTCATTCACATTGTGATAGAGAAGTGCTAAGGTTCAAGTAATAATTTGGTGCCAAACCCAGTAAGATCAGATAAAAATACATTCACTTGCCAAAGCCTATAAATACAATCTCCACCTGATCTCTCACACTTAAAATTTACACCCATAAAAATCACCCTGGTGCTTCCAGTTCTGCTTCTACCCATACTGTGAACTGTGCCCTTTTTGCAGGACTGAGCAGCCTTGTACCCACCCGCGCCTCAAAGAACCAGATCCTTTCAGTATTCTCAGAGTAGATGGTGTCCCACCCAATCTCTCCTAATATTCCTAAAAGCACACACACTGGCAACAGACTGAGACCTACACAAAGGAATCAGCTGAAGTCTCCTCAGTGGAGCTTAAGTAACTACACATCTCATTTTGAAGTACCTGTCCAAAATTTGTCAGATAAATTGAGCCCACAGGAGCACTTAGTTCTTAGCATGGTATGTAAATGACGCCTGGGTTAGTTGGCTCAGTTATAAAAACTCCCAAGGCATTCATCTGAAATTAAGATCAAATTAATCGTGCCAAGGATATCCCTATTCTACTTTGTTTATAGACTCTGTATGATCCTTAAAGATTTAATTGGTCTTTCCTGTTGCCCTGTGTAATTGAGGCAGTTGGAAAAACAGGACAGTGTATAAACTGCGTGTGTACATGAGAGTGTGCCTGTGCAGCAAGAGCTGCAAAGTACAATATGTATTTAAACTGGCACAACACTCTTTGGGAAAAAACCCAGGCTTGTCTAAAACCCTCTTAATTCTGGAACAAATTTTAGGTGGAAACCAGAGAAAGAACAGTACAGAATCACCTATTAAACTTTTAACTCGGTACCTTTTCCTTTACTTACCAGAGTGTTTTTGCAAACCTGGTAAGTTCTGCAGGACTTCAAACGCCTGCCTGTACAAACTCTTACTCAAGTATTTGTGCACCAGTGCACACAACAGATTGTGTCGATTGATGATGTCCATTTTATCACAAGGCCACAACGGTGCGTTTGTGGTCCACTCTGACTCTGTGGCAAACAACAGTGCACTGTTATTTCTGTGAACTGAAACTGCTGGGCACTGAGACTTTGGGCCATTAAGAATATACTGTAAACTGCAGCAAAATACAAATTTCGGGATCGGCATAGAAAATGCAGTTCTAGTTATTAATAATTCATTCCTGACAACTAATGCTCCTCAGATGGGTTCTCTGAACCTTTATATTGTAAACAACCCCTTTTGTTAAATACCATGGAAGTAAAATGGTCTTTCAGTGGCATATATAAATATGTATGTATCTCTGTACATCTATAAAACTGAGTAGCAAATTTTAGATCCTCAATATTAACTTACAGAACACATTCTATTCCTTACACTTCTGAGTTTCTACTTCTTTCAGCAGATCAGAATTCCAAGAGGCCAGAAATAATGTGTTATTTAACTGCAGAAATATGGCACTATTCTAAAGCAATTGTATCCAATGGGGATACTGTGAGGAATAAAGAAACACTGCATTGACCCAAGCCTGGCATTTCTTGCCACTGAATGTCCCCTGGCTCAAAGGACACCTACATGGGGCAGGGTCATTTTCCAAGCTGCACTCCTCCCTCACTACAGCAGCCTTTTGAGTACAATGGTGTTGATACCAGACTACTGTGAAAACAATAGTAGGTATTATAGTATTTTTATACATATCAGAATAAGAACCAGTGAGATGGATCACATTGGCTTCTGTTGCCCCAGTATTGACTTTATTTAGGAAGACAGACCAGCTTGTATCTTTTATCTGAAACTTGTCATAGAAGGGAACTGTTCAAATTCATGTCGAAAACTTACCTCTCAATACCCTTGTTGCTCCATCCAAACTTCCAGACTTAAGAAAGATTTCTGCAGCTTTATTAACAATCTGACATCTTGATGCTAACCTCCCTGCACCTGTAAGTCCTTTCAGGAGTGTAAAATGTATCTGTAGTTCGTGCAGTTTATCCAAAACCTTCCTTCCCTAGTGTAAGAGGGAGAAGGGAAAGGTCAGACAAAGCAGTAGTAACAGTGAACAAAGCACATTTACACAAAATACAGCAGATAGAATTTAGTGATACATGTTTATAGGCATCAGATTAGTTATCCAAAGTGAGTTGGGGGAAGTATAGCAAGATTTCTAACGAAGGGGTTTTTTTTTTTACTATGTAGGCAAAAAATTATACCAACCCATTGTTGCAGACTTCCCAGCACACTATTCCCCACAGCATTATTTCTACTATATAATGTTCCTATGCACTATTTTTAATATACTTTGTAATTCATTTGTATTTGCTTATGTTAGTTAATTAATATTTTTACTTTTGATTCCATTCAGCACTACACAGTCTACACAATTCTAAAAAGATCATACAAAGAGTTTTCTTTTTGCAGTAGATACATCATTGTTAAACTGAAATTGTTACTCCAGCATAAGCCAAAGGAAACACTGATAGCAGCAGAACAATAATCTGGAAAAAATCTGGCCTATCTGGCCAACAGTATAACAACCAAAAACTTTATCATCAGATTCCTGGCTGATATTTAGACTGGTTTCCTAAAGAAGCTTCATCTTAACTTTTTGATTGCCCTTTTCAGTCAATGAAAGAAAGGTATCAGTCTTAAAGACACTTAAGATCTGACCCATCTAAAATAGATGATGATCAAGTCAAGGTGGGATATCAAAACAACATTCCCAGCAAGGCCAGGCAGAATTCAGTCCTTGCCCTGTCAGGCTGCACCTTGCTAGTCAGGCAACATGGACCAAGCTCCAAACAAGAAGTGTTTCAGCTCTTGCTCAGTGGGTGCACCAATGAGGAAGCTCATTAAAAACTGTGGTTTAGTGTGACCATGCATTGTGGTGACAGAACAAAGGCCATGGAGGTAGAGGGAAAGGGAGGCTTAGGAGAAGAGAGAGGTTGACAGAAAACGAAACTCCCTTATTAAGAAGCTCGTTTTGAAAATGCTTTATGCACAGGCACATCCACACTGTGGACTGGCATGTTATCAAATCGGAGACTTTTGAAGGCCTACAGGGATCTGCAACCATTTATCTCAGCATAAACCATAAAAAAATACTGACATTATTGCTGCAGTTTGCACTCAAAGTGTGAAGAACACATCCAACTGCAGATGTATGCAGCTGAAGGGAAAAATTACATACCAGAAAGACTCAGATGAAAGCAAAACAGACACCTGAAAATCTAAGGACAAGCTAGAGACAAAATACAAAATGTAGGATGAAATGCATCTATTCCACCCTTCTGGCAAAAGGAGAGGTGGGTCTTTATGGAAGATGGAAAGCATGCAGCTAATAATAAGAAAAATGATCTATAAAGGAAAGGCACTCCATTAAAATGCAGTTGTGAAATGAGATCCTTAATTGAGCTAGAATTTCTGACCAATTCTCTGAAATATTAAAAAAGTTGGGTAAAAATAAACCATAGTAAAGTCCTGCAAGATAGGAAAAAGTTGAAATAGGAAGTGGATGAAGTAACTGCCAAAGGATCATTCATATTACAGGATTCTCTGCAAGTACATCTTCAGAAAGCAGTCTAGTGTTGCTTGAAGAGCTGTCTCCATAGAAGACATACTCATGTTTCAAATCTGCATGTTTTTTCAAAGTACATCTATTTTATGGACTTTCCTTACCTCCTACAAAGAATATTCTCTTCAGGACCAAGGAGCTTACATATTTCCCTGAGAGCCACCAATCATCAAAGCTATACAATAAAGGGGTTTGGTGTTCATAAAGGAAAAGGGATCTGAAAAGCACATCTAGAGTTTCAGGCATCCCACATACTCATAAAATGGCACAGAGCATGTCCTAAAGCCAAAATTGATGTAGGCAGAGAAGGAAGAGCAAATCCATCACTCTTTTACTTTCTAGCCCATGNAAAGACACTGTATCAAGTAGATACTAAGCCATAACAACAGGATTAGGTACTTATCTGATACATATACTTGAGTGAAACTGGCTGGAGAGAGGTGGGAATGATGAATCCCTGAAACAGATCAATTTGAGATCTACCAGTTATGATACAACTCATTCAGATCAGAACCTCATGTACACTCCCATAGGATCAGAATAAGTTGTCTACAGGAGGATCTTGGTCAGCAGTCTGTTGAAAAGTGGGTTTGATACCTAACGTAACATTCTCAAATAAACAATGATCTTTTGCTCTAGACATGAAAGAAATCACGTTGTCAAAAGAAGCATCTACTTTTAGCAACTCATGTTGTACAAGAAAAACACTATATATGTTTTTGACAACTTGCACCTCTGAAACTGGGATGTGAAGATGAATCCCCTTGGAATATTAGGGGTTATGCAATTCAAGTATCAGGATCTCCCTTAAGATGGATCTGGAAAACAGCTAAAATGTATGAAGGCATATAAACACCATATGCTGAAGAAGATGGCAAAAACCCAAGGCAAACTAAAGTCTGCAATGCGATTGTGAGCACTACCACTCACCAATGCCAAGAATTTAGATCACCTCTTCCATGGTTAGGAATATCTTAAATGTCCTGCTCAACAAGCTGATGCTGCAAAATTAATGATTCATCAGAACAGGTGTACTGCCTCTAAACTAAGCACCTCTGTCAAATATCTCCTGGGACTTGGCTCGACCCTGAAAACAGATGGAGGAGTGCATGGGTTTTACATAACAGAATTCCTGAAGGTCATCCCCTAGAGACAATAGTACAAAAGACAATTTAATTCCTTGATGAGAACCAGAAAGGTTTCCTTGATGATAATTCACAAGAAAACCCAACCGAAAACTTCAAGAGACAACAGGAAGGAGACAAACGAGAGTGTTTCACTGGTGGTTTATATTTGTCATGTTGCATTGTACAGGAGATGCAGTTTGGTATACACTGCTTCCTTCCAGGAGGAAAAAGGTGAATTTAACATTGAAGTGGATCTTGCTGCACTGAAATTATTACCAATACTGCACATGAGGCCTGGGAATCTCAAACATCTGGTCAAAAGTCTAGTCTCTTAGCCCTGGCCCTCTGTAATATTTGCCAGCAAAGGAAGGATTGTAAAGGGTATTTCTTTGGGATGTCTGAGTTTTGCAGGATTCACAGAATTTAGAAACTTAGATTCTATCGAAGAAAAGCACTTCCAGTGGAGCTCTGAGGAACAAGCAGTTCACTAAGAGCAACAGCAGCCTTGCTGTGATGCTCTTCTGTCTTCCTGGCCTTATCCATTCCATTTGAGGTCAGATGCAGAAGCTCCAGTGCAGGAAATGGCTCAAACTTCTCTAAGCATCACTTGAGTTGTGAGGTCTCAGAATGCAGCATTATTGCCACACAGAAGAAAGTGTCATTGCTGGGAAACAATCCCATCAGCACCTCCATCCCCAGAACATCAGGAAGACTGGTCTGCTAATTTAGATGCACCCTCAGCTCACAAAAATCACAAGCAGAACCTGAACAATCCAATTTCTAGGCTGCAAGACAAAGTTATGATGGGCTCCACAGAAGTCTACTGCTCAGAAAGGCACACTAAAATGCTTTGATCCAGCTGGACAATTAAGGTGAGGAGGAGGGGGCACATACAGCCATTCAACTAAGAAACACAGTTTAACACCTGGAAGAGAAATTACTACTTCTTTTTCTTCAAGTCAGGTTCCAATAGTCAAGTATACCTTTGTCCACTGCAGTACTTTGTGATAAGAATACATTACGCTTATTCCAGTCCTCCCAATGAAAAGTCTGTCTGCTTCATTATGTTGTGAGTTTTTCATTACTAGAAAGAAAAAAAAAAGGCATTTTTAAAAATTTTACATGTAAATGCAATTTAAAGGAAATTAAATGGCTGAAAAATACAGTCATTGTGAAAATATCAAATCAATTTTCTTAAATATTTGCCATTAAAAGTAGTAACTTCCTAAGTCTTAGCACTGGAAACAGGGTAAGTAACTACAGTCTATTCAGACAGCATTTCATAGTAATCGAAGTCATCCATAAAATGCTTGGACATATAATGGCATAATTTAGTAACATCGTTACTTGTAAAGTAAGCTTTACATTATCTGGCAAAAGAAATTGTGGTGATTGCAGAACTGAGTAATTACAAGTTTTTCCAACCATATTGTACAACCTTGGTGATCTCAAAGTCGGGTTGTGAGCACAACAATCCAGTCAGGTGTGGCAGTGTTTTTTGTACCATTAGAAAATAAAAACAAATATTTTACAATGTAGTGTTTCTTTAATATTTATCTCATATTTGCAATTCCTATTTTTGTGTATGCTTTCTAATGCATTTAATACACAGGAGCAGTAGCACGTGTATATAATTTATAAACAAATACATTTGGAGTGCGTGCTCAAGAATTTTTTACTGATGGAGGTGCCTATCAGTTTGAAAACCGCTGCTCTGGGGAAGACTGACTAAGTTCCAAGCCCTGCCAAAATCTTCTGCTGGAAACTGTGATAGCTGTTTAGTAATATGAAAGTCTGTGCTCAGAAAGGTCATGCCACATACCTGGAATAACTATTAATCCCATTTTAGTAGTTAATATAGGTTGAAAAGTATCTGAGTCATCCCTTATAAAATGCTTTAATATCCCACTGACACCTCACTGAGCCTCAGTAATCTGGGATACAGATATGCAAATGAAAGGACAGAGGGACGAAAGGAGCAAGAAAACCTGCCAGAACTATTAAACCACTAAAAGGTGTTTTGTGGACCCAGCACTTGGAGAAACTCTTGGTTCTTTAGAGAATAAAATAACTCTAAAAATCCAGATTCCTAAAAAAAAAAAAAGTATAAATGATAGACATGACATAACCCTGTTCAATGTCTTTTAAAAAACACAACTATATATATTTTGACAGCTCAAAATTTTATTTATGTTATTAATAGTGTGACACTTCACATGACAATACTTAAACATTTGTCTTTGTCCTGAGTATAGGCCATTTGTATTATAAGATCATGAATTTTGTGTTCTCTTCTTGATTTCACAAAGCTCAACTGTTCCTCCTTCAGAATTTTCTTTTGACTTTAAGCACCGTGGATTTTAGAAAGACATTACAGCTAATTGCATGTGCACTTCAAGAAATTCTGAACACTGTAACATAAAATTAACTAATAATTGGAAAATGATGGGAATTAACTTTTTATCTCTTTTAAAACTCTACGAAGAATAGGGATGAACACAAAGCATTTCTTGTCTCTTAATTTTACCTGCATCAGCAAAATCACAAAAAGGAACTCCTGGTCTGTCTGTCTCAGAATCTTTGGTTAGTATTTCAGCAATAGATAAAAGTAATTTCTGAAAATCATCAAAACATTCACATCCAGTTCTTGCATTAAGATACAAAGCTCCAAGCTTGGCCCAATCCCTTTTGTCCTTGCAATGCTGTGAAGAAGGTAAGGGATAAAGATAAGGAAACCTGCTTCCAGAACACCAAACAGAAAATACACTGAATTTTGGGAGATGCACCTGAGATAGCAGAAAAAAGATGAAATGCTACTGCCAAGAACCTTCATGTTCATATGGCACAGTTACACGTTGCCTAACTTGCATGGACTGCTAATTGCTTCTGTTTCTCAAGAAATTACATCCCTTTTTTCACACCATGGCTCCAGCTGGGGAAGCTCATAACTTATTCACCCTATTTAAGAACTGGCATTTGTCCAGTATTTACTATCCCTTTTTTTTTCTTTTGACATGCTGCACCCTGAATTTATGGTTATTTTCTATATGAATTAGCCATTTGTTTGCCAGATCACTTGAGAACTCTGGTGTCAAAGGAGTAAAAAAAGGTTCTTACTGTCTTATTTCAGTGTCTGGATCTGAGCAGTATGTGTGATAATACGTGAACTGTATTATAATTGAGCATAATAAATAATCTGACCTTGAATATGAAACACACAGGTGTCCAATTAAAGAACGTTTTACACTATCTTTTTATTCTTTAAAATTCCTGCTTAGTGTTGTCAATTGCAGCCTTTTGCAATTGTGTGTTTTTATACTGAATATGAATTCTATCAGCTATATAATATATTAAATACATTTCTGGTGAGGAATGATGTGCCACTGCCAACTACAAGCACAACAAATGTAACGCAAAGGAAACAATTGCTTAGTTATAAAATCTTTGACTTAGATGCGAAACCAAGATAAAAACTACAAGTTTGTAAATTAAAATACTGACTTCACAGAAAAGCCAAAGGCAGTTTCCCCCTGCATGTTGGGCCTTCCTGGTTTTGCATAAAAGTATTTTATCATAAGCTCAATATACCCAATAATAAAGCCCACTAATGTAGAAAGGTGCAGAAACTGCTATTTCTTGTACCTTTAAAAGAAGGCATAGTTTAAGTATTCCAACAGGTTTGAAGAATGCACATACTATACCTGAATTTCATCCACTGCCAAGTTGAAATCAAAAAGCCAGTTCTTTTCAAAATGTCTTTCCTTAAATCTTCCATATGAAAAAAATATTAGTACTCAATTTTAACACATTCTATTGAATTAAATCATGCACTAGCAGAAGGTGAACAACAAAATATCATACATGAACAATAAAGTTATGTGATTTTTGAGTCTGTTTACTTCACATTATGCAAACTGCACACTGAAAACACTCATTTACAATCTTCTCATGGGAAGTCAGTAAATGTGTTAGATAAATAATTGAGCAGAGCTATTTTGACAGAATATATCCCTTGTCTCTGTTGAAATGTAACTGCAAAGGTACAAGTAAGATTTGTAATTTGCAATCCACTAAGTAAGTGCAGAACTGTAGTGAATGTATTTCTGACATAAAATGACAAGTGCTAGTCATCTCCAAATACCCAGGAGCACAGCACTTTATTCTGATGCCACCCCTGAAACCAGGGACACATCTACCCAGTGTGATGTTACCATGTAGGGATACATAACCTACATGTCAATGTGCCAACACATGTAACTGAAGTGGCACAGCTGCTCAGTCTTGCTAGATACACACCATTTCTCACCTTCAGCTGAACTCACACACATTCTGAGGCAATCTGGAAGAAGTCACTGCTTTGTGATTAAGAAGTGATTAAAATCCCTCCAGCATGTGTGCTAAGTTGCATTGGTAAAACACTGACATCCATGGCTGAAAGTGCTCTATGGACAAAGTATGCAAAAGCAGCAAATAATTTCTACAGTGCTTTCAGTTGGAACAGAGGGGGCTTGTTTTCAGATGGCAGACGCTGCATATTTGGTTTCCTCTAAGAATCAAAGGCATGTTTATGGATCACAAATTTAGCTTCTCAGCTTGTGTGTGTGCATACCATGCAGATGACACAAAAAAAGGATCACAATCTTGTTCAAGTGATGGGGAGGTATCAACAACTTTGGGACAGATTTGGCATTTTGTACAGCATAATCCAGCAGTACTTAAAAACTGATTCCCCTCCCTAGTAGTGTTGGCACAAGTGTCTATGTAGTCACAGCATCAAGGAAACTGGAAAATTACTTCAGATTGTAAGTAATCCTCTCATTGTCTGGAAGGGTTATTTATTGCAGAAATACTGTTTGCTTATGTGGGTATAAATGATATATTAAAGCACGATGTTTCTAATTTGACTAATTATATAAACTGGTATCACAGTGGGGAGCAGATTGTACAATGATGATTGACAAGGAAAAACGAATCATAGCTGTGGTCAGAATCTGAGTTTTGACTTAACAACCCTTGATCTTTGAAGCACAGTAGATTGACAGCACCTTAAAATACAATTAGGCATGGTATGGTAGTCATTTCATTCAAAATATCTTTTAAAGGTTTTACATAAATTTATAAAAATAGAATCTGAAGAAGAAACTAGGTAGATATAATTAGAAAACAGCTCCTTAAAGACATACCTGGATTTTCTGTTCAAAACAATGCTTATTTCCCAACTGGAAACTTGCAATTGGTGAAGTAACTTAATAATATAGTCAAAATGGTCTAACTCAAGGAACATACCAGCATCAATGAGCTGTAATATCAAAAAAGGTACAAGAAGTAACCATACAAAACATTGCAATCGTTTAATGCACTTTCAGAGCTCAGGAGCAAACAACACTGGGAAAAACACGTCACATTGAACCTCAGTCAAAAAAGAATGGATAAATAAAAACCCGTACAACAAGGTCAGCTACTCACAATAACACTTTTAATATTCTTTCAGTACTCCTTTGTAAAGCAATATGTTTGAGTTTTAAAACGGAACGTATTTCAGAAATTCCAACAAGCAGCAGTAGTACAAACTCTTACCTTACAAAAGGTATGGATTAATGTAGGCACAGCATCTCTTAAATTCAAAGAAGCCACATGCTCAAAGACTTTCAAAAGAACATCTACCGCTGGCTAATTTAGGGAAAAAAAAAAAGGTAGCACAATCAGTTTTGCAACTCTGTTCAATAAGCTCAGAGAATTTAAAACAGAACTTTTTAATTGCTCCCCTTGCCCAAGATTTGAGTACCAAAGTAAAACCTAACTTACTACTACTACAAATGGCACAATATTCAAAAAAAACTAAGAAACTATGGAACAAAGATTTAAAAACTGTTACCAAGTCACCTACCAGTGTCTTGATTTGTACAGTTACATTCAGTATCTGAAATACTTCCTGCAACAAACAGTTCTTGAGAAGAGAAACAAGAAGATCATTCAATACTTCAGAAGCAAAATCCACACCAGGAACAACTTCTCTGTAATACTGCACAAATATTTGGACTGAAAAAGCAATTAAATCAATTTAATTTTGGGGTAACTGATGCTAACTATTTCAACAAGTTATTTCCTTACATTTTCAATGCAGTGTAACAACCCTTAATTATCAAGATATTATGGGACAGGAATGCAGAGAAAAACGTGTGAAAGGATCCAATTTGAATAGAGTGTTAATCTTACTAGACCCAGACCGACTATTTTGAAATACCTCATGTCATTGAGCTGAACACCACTAAGCCCCATAGGCTGCAAGAAAGCTTAGCTGATTTGGTGCAGCACAAGAAAAATGCCCAGGTCAGATTTAGTGTGTGTGTCAAGGTAGTAACACCTTTCCAGATACAAAGCTCTAGGAAGTGAAGTGCAGTGTTATTGGGGGATGGTTTTACAACCTGTTGCAGTGCTAGCCTTCCCTGACAACCTGCTGATACACAGTGTTACCCACATTAAAATGCCCAGTATTTCAGCACGGGAACATTACAGCATAATGTGCAACTGAACCCCCCATTCACATTCTGCTACAGTCTGAAAAGCTCTCAAAAACTTAAGACTGCTCAAGACAGGTACAAAAGGAATCATTGTCCAGAGGGATAAAAAAAACAAACCAAAAGAAAAAAAAAGGCCTTTCTGACTGAACTCAAAAGCTCAGATGGATCTCAATCAATTGCAGTCCCTAAAATGGGTTAATCATAATTGCTTACATATATGGTAATGTGTAAGGACTAAACTAAAGCTGTTTGGGTGCAGTAGCAACACTTCATTTCAAAAACTTAATTCTAAAGTTTTTGTGTTTGTAATGCTTGGCCAGGGTGTTCAAAAGCACCTTAACAAAATTTAGGTTCTGTTAAACCTCTCCCCCGCCCCAATTACATATTTTTACTCTTAGGTCTAGTTACAGTCAGGCTAAGTTCATTTTCTGTGGAAGTAAGTTTCTAACAACCTCCTGAGATAACTGCATATATAAATTTCTAGCCTCACTGGCACACTGAAAGATGAAAAGACAAGGGTTGAACGTATTCATTTGAAATAAGAACTTCTCATTCAGTATTGAAGTGGTAACCATTTCTCTCCTGACAACCTATTTTATTTGCTTTAAATAAGTTCAATATCAAAGATACATCAACAGCTACTTCTATACCATACCTGCACGTTTTAGGAGGCCTGATTCTTTGATATTAATGTATGTCCTAAGAATTGCCATGCAAATCTAGGAACAAAAACAAACAAACAAACAAATACAATGAAATGTTACCTCTGTTTATGCTGAATAAAAGAACTACCCACAAACCCAACTTCTATTATGAAAAGAGCTTTCCATTGAAAATGCAGTTAGTTCAGGGTTAGTGTGTCAGACTGTAAACAAGAAGAGAAGGGGAAGCAAAAAGGTGAAAGTGAAACATGGTGAGACAAATCACATGGAACATACAACCAAGAAGTCAAAAAATCATCCAGAAATGAAGACAGCAGATCATCACAAAGAATCACTCATAAGGACATAGAACAAAAAACTCCCTAACTTGATTTAATGAACCATTTCACCCCAGACCCACTTAATTTAAAACAAAAAAGAAGTCCACACGTTATTTGGTATTGGAACATTCTTGTCCTAACATCTTAATCTGTCAGCTCTGTGATGCTTCCACTTTTTTCTCTATCTCTGCAGATGAAGAACTAAAGACTACTGTGCTTAAATCTTAGAATTCCAAATTAGGGAAAAAACCCACCCACCCTTTCAGATATCCTTTGTCACTTCTGGAACATTTACATTTACAATGTAAATAGGTCATATTTAGTATAGGTCATAGTATTATTTTGTGAAATAATGAAAAAATCCAGAGACAGAGAACACCCTAGATTAGTAGTCACGTTATTAAGACAATTGAGTCATATTTATTTTTACATGCAGCTTCAAAATTACACAGCAGCCACTCATGGAGTTTGTTATACAGCAAAGCAGAAGATAGTGGCTTGTGGCCAAGACATCCTTCTTTTTTTTAAACCATTAACCTGTTCAGATCATCAAGCCCAAGAACACAAAAACTGTACACCTAAGTATGTTGAATATAAATCTTATTGTTTTGACTTTGAAACAGTATCATAATGTTAATGAACTATAGTCCAAGACATACCTTTCAGAAAATCATGTCAAATTCTTGATCATTTAATATATGTGAAGTGTGACTTGACAAGTGGTTAACTCATTTAATCCAAATCTATAATCCCAGGTGGCTGAGGGCATTTCCAAAACAAACTTTCACACATGCTTACAGTATGGAAATTAGTTTGCTTTCTTTTGGAATCTGTTTTTTTCCTTCTTTGGACTGACTCCCAAAACAAGCCAAGATTGCATCTGGAGCTCTGACTGTTCCAAGTATTAGTGAAATTGCCTGGAAAACCCACTTGTAGTAGTATTTAATCATGGGACATGTTACATTACACTGATAAAAGAAACTAAATGTGTTATTCTTTTACAGCTTTTAGAAGGCTTCAGTTGATTTAGTTGTTTCAATTTTAGAAGCTGTAACTGCACCTACAGATCACATAGAAACGTGACAATCTCTAAATTCTGAGTTAATGATAAAAGATTTTGAATGAAGGTACATGAAAGAGATGATTCTTATTTTCAAAAGGTAATATAAATCACAGTGTTCTGTCATCTATCAGTTGATTCCATGACTCGTTTAACACAGCAATTTAATAAAAACCACAATAAAGGACTGTATCTTATACAAGCAATCAACTGTCCAGCAAAACAGGGTCCTGCCACAGTAACACAGAGGTGCTTATTCAGAAGAACAAGCACAGGAATTTACAAAATCCTACAGCATCTTCCAGTCAGTGTACACTGTGATGTTTAATAAGAGAGAAAACCCCATACTGCAGCCTTTTGCTCAGTGAGGTCAAAACCAGGATCCTTTTTACGGGAGATTCTGTTTATGAACCCTGTGTAATCTCTAAGATGCACACTCCCTGTTAAATGTGGCTGAAACTGACCAACAACTTCAAAAGCCATTTAATGGCAGTTAGAGACTAATAAAAGGACAGTGTAAAGTCTCATTTCTTTACGAAGCCAGATTAAAAAAAACAAACCAGAAAGCCAGGACAACAGAAGCCCTAAAGTTGCAAGACAACACTAATAAAGACGGAAATCTTGCTATTTTATATTCTGTTTGCTATTTTATATTCTGTTTGCTTCCAGTTGGAGGTTCGTAGGATCAAAGAAAGTAAAAAATCACAAAAAGTGAATACTTCTTTAGTGCATAAGAGTCCAAAAAAATTAACAAGTAAGGTGCACAAAACTAAAATAAAATCAGGCAGAGAAATACAACTTGCATGAACACGTTTTCAAACCACTTATTTAACGGTGCAGTTATTATACATGATACACTCTGAAGTGCCATTCCAGCAAAACAATTTACTGCATTATGCCCACTGTCTCTTGCCCTTTCACTGTGCACTACTGAGAAGAGTCCAGCTTCATCTTCTTTAACCCTCTCTCCATCAGACACTGATACATATATTGTTGAGATCTGCCCCATGTATAAATACTTTGGGGGGTATTTAAAACACAATCTTACCAGTTTTGTTTACTTTGCCTAACACAAAACAGATTTCACTGTTTGAAATTAGAGGTATCTTTAAAAAACAAAAAAACCAAAGCTGGTAACTTATACAACTTGCTGAACTCAAGAATATGCTGATTTTCAAAACATATGATACTTTTATTAATTATATCACTGCTGTGCTGTGTGATCAATCACAACTGTAAAGTGTTAAATATAGGAAGTTATGCCTTAAAGCATCAATCAGTTACTTAATGAAAAGGAAAGCATATCCATTATGGGGAAAGGTATTTCTGGTAACAATCATCACTGAAAACACAGCATTAAGGAAGTGGACTACCAGCCTGCACAGCAGTTCCTGGAGAGATTTATTTCTCTGGGATACGACTGGATGACTTTGTTGCTTCTTTACCTGTTTTCCATTTATGTACTTTGGTGCCACCATGAGGTGCTTGGCCTATTATAATTTTTAAATGTAAAATATATATGTAAAAATATAAATAAATACACAAACAAACAGAACTTGAAGTGTATTTTCAGACTACCAAGGAAGTTTGGCTAGGTTTTATGGGCAGAACAGTAAAAATATGCTGGACTGCTACACCATAAGTAAAATAAAGTAGAATGGATTTTTAATAGTTTCAGGCAAGTAATTCTTTAATGAGCCTGCATATAATTACAAACCACAGTAATTCATTTAAACTAGCTGAAAATTACACTAATATTCACTACAGCCTGCCAAAGATAATTCAAAATTGAGGAAAAGGGAAAATGTCCCACACAAAACTACTCTCAAGTTATCTTAGTGTTTTTAAGATGTCATACAAATTTTCAAAGGGGTTACACAGCATTATAAGAAAAATAGAGCAGCTTTTTTTTCCAGACACAAAAAGGAATAGAGAAAACATTAAGAAAAATAAAACTGGATTACACTGATGTATTTTAAAAACTCTGATGCAGTATATATAAGCTATCAAGAAGACAGATAAGCTCCTTTAGATGTTATTTGGTTTTTAGCAATTATGTCTAATATGTTCACTGCAAGTTATTTTTTACATTTTGATTCTGAAACATCTTACTTACTGACACTAATGATAAAACTGCACTCGTACCAATAAGATGAGGGATAAATCTTGTAAGATCTGATGAGGACAAGGTTAGGCATTTGCCTTTGTTAATTTGTTTTGACATTTTTGTTTGCTTCCAAGTGACTTACAAAACCACCCAAACCTTGGTTTTGTACAGCCAATTCCAAAATCTTATTAGCTTGCCTTGCACAGTTCTTGGAAGTGTTACAGATCCATAATGTCTGTTAAATGGTTTGAAAATGTATCTATTTTGCCCATCACTGGAGAGCTACTTTTGCTTGCAAATATTATGAGAACTGCTGCTCCATTTAAGGAGATTACAGCACCTTTAAACAAACATGCCTATATTGCACAAAACATGCAGAAAGTCATATACCATAGATAGCTTTTGACTTTAATACATATGAAGTAAAGAAACGTCTCGGAATCTGCACATTCCACTACTCTGTATCAGCACAGCCTAATTCTTGATTTCTTGCTTGTGTTTGTTCTCTTAAAAAGTCTGCTAGCTCAAATTTGTACCATGTTTTAAAAAAATGAACTTTGAAAGACCTTGAGAGAAAGAATTTCTGACGTTTACTCCCGTTCCATATATAAATAAACAAAGGAGATGATGTTTAGCATTTAAAAAGTGTTCACCCTTACAATCTGTTACTTTAATAAATGTCATTACCTTTTCATCCCCTTGTTCAGGAACATGACAGAACCAACATTTTGCTCTTGCACACCCACGTGAAGTCATGAAATAGTATCTGCAGTATTTACGGGGCAAGTGAAGTGCATTGAGGATCTGCTGGACTGAATGAGAAGCCTGTAATAAAATAAAATTAGAACAAACAGAAGAAACCAAACAAGTAGTATTTTTTGAAAGCAAACATGCTCTTTTTTTTTTAGAATTTCAAAATAACTATAAATTATAAACAAAAACAAACAAACAAAAAAAGTGTGATCTATAATTAACCCTCTGAAACAACCCTCATCTCTGTACTGTACTAGCAGCATTTCAAAGTGGACAAAGATCAATCCCTTGTCATGTCGTATTAGTGTCTAACACAACAAAAGCCCGTCTTGAAGACCACAGACAGGGAGGATGCAAGAACTGCTAAGTGAGATGGATAATGAGTAGAGAGGAGGAAGAAGGGTGACAAGCTCCTGCATGACTCTGAGTAACGGTCTGAGAATTCTGAGGCATCAATTTCCTTTACCCTTTTTCAGTGCCCAGCATAACAGATAAAGCAGGCTGTCTTAAACATTGAAACTTTGCCTGCTTTTCAGTCCTACCAAAAACGATAAAGCAAAAAGCATTTTGTAATTTTGCTCAAGCTGAGAGTAAAAAAGAAAGCCAATAGCTGTCTCCTCATCACTGATTTTGTTCTCAGAAATTGTACTTACTCAGTGACATCTTTAGAGGTGTAGAAACATAACCATACATAGATTCATAATTTCTGACTCTATATATGGAGAACTGTCTGAATATCCGTAAGAAATTTAGTGTCAAAGGATGAGAAGCCATCAAAGATTTAATAACTCACAACTGCATTTCTCTCCATCCTCTGTGGCTCAGAATCTTCACAATTCTTCAATGGCTGTAAAGGACTTTTTTCTGAAGGTTTGTAACCTAAAAATTAGGATGAGGGCAATAAACGGATCAATAAATGGGCAATAAAAATGAATCATACTGAAACCACTCTAATTTATCATATTTTCCTTTATATTTATAGTTCCTCCAAGTCACATCAAAGATGAATGAAAATTTGATTAATACAGTCTAAAGCCAGTAATTTAAGTTACAGTTTTCTTAATTATCCTAAAAGTGAGACTTTACACAAACTTCAAGAGCAAGCACATTTAATATAAAAACTTCACTACTTTATTCAAGGTTCCCAGTGTCTTACAGAGATAAGAAATGGAATAAAAATATCCCAAAGTTTTAATTTCAAAAGGAAAAATAACCCACCCACTTTATCAGTAATCTTTGCATTCCAACATCACTAGCCACAAATTTAAACCATTTTTTTCAGATTTGAAGGAAAGCCTTTCATAATCTTATGTTTTAAGCAGTGCAGTAGCAAGCTTAAGCCCAGTGTAAGTTACTGGTTTCTTAATCATGAAACTTGGTTTTAGAACTTTAATTATTACTGAATAACAGATTTCTTTCTTTGAAAAATGAGTAATGTTAATGGAAGAGAAAAGTTCAGATTTTCAGCTCCATATCTAAAGAGAAATAAGAGCTTTGGAATGTCTTGCTTTCTAGGCTTCCCATCTGGGCCCTTCAGAGAACTGGGTGTTCAAAAGACAGGGTGCCAAGTCCTTTCTGACAACTATGGTTACTAAAGAGCATGTAATAGTGAATGTTCTACTCGAGACTTGCACTAGGTACATGGTTCTTACTCTGCATGTCTTTCTAAAGAGATAGGGCTATCCCAGGAAAGGAAGGAGAAACCTAAGGTAGAATAATTGCAAAACTTGTCACAGTTGCAAAACTGTGCAGTGATGGTGGGCAATGCCATATAAATTCAGGATTGGATACCTTTAGTGACAAGACTAAGAAAACAGCTGACCACTAGCTGTAGAAAAATGCCAATGGGAACTTCATCTCAGAAGTCTTTCTGACAGATTCTTGTCATCCCCAGCCTAGTTTCTGACCAGGTCCTTTCAAGAGTTTGTACTTTTTCTGCTGACTGTGGGTCAAACTTTTAGGGAAGCAGGCACTAAAATGAAATAGCCAATCCTGCCTGCACAGTTCTCAGAATCAATGGTTGTTTTGCACTGTCCCAGCACCAAAACTCTTGCTTTGGCAATTGTTTCAAATGATTTTAAGAAGGAAGATTTACAAGAACTCTCCAGAAGATGTATACACTTTTATGGCCAAAGACAAGAGCAGTTTCAAACAACTGGAGTCTGAAGACATATTTCACAGTTGTTTTTTACAGCATCTGTTTCTTGCACTTCCTGAAAATACTGTTAAATGACATGATGATAAAATCATTCTACAAGCTCAGACTGGCAGAATTTGAAATTAAGCAAGAACCTCTGTGACTGATCTTAATTCAAGAAATCCATGTTTATAAATATCCATCACGATCAATAATTCTAAAAACATTAATTCCCAAAGCAGCCATTGCAAAGAAACAGAATACAGTATCTATCCATAAGTCATCAATTCCTGTTTTTCTCTATCTTGTACGCTAAATAAACCACGCATTTCTGTAAGGCTAAATGTCAGATTTGTTATGTGCAGTGACTACAGTTCCTTTACATTATGATTTCCCTGGTGGCAGAGACACTGAAGAGGTATCTGTCCCAGGTGTGAAAAATAATGAACATGAAGCACTATTTACTAAATCTACATAATTTCCTTGATGCAGTCTAGCAAATGCCTCACAAACATTTGAACTGGCATAAACAACAAAGTTCTGACCTCCAGCAAGGTGGGTAAACCACTTTATCAAGTCTGGTTAACAACAACAAAAGAAGAAAACCTGCAGTTACCTTCTCTGGCCACAAATAGAGGAAAAACAAGGTACTTGCTAATAACATGGCTCAAACACAATGTATCAAACTACTAAGAATGCTGTACCATTAAAGTATCTGAGAACCATAAATACCAAGACAGAATGATCGCTATGTGACCCTACCAAATAGAATTCTGCTAAAAACCCAACCAAAACCCCTCACCAACCTATCATATCAAAGCTTGCAGTTTTGCTTTTATATATGCTAACTAAAATTCCAGCCAACACCTTCAGGAAATGAAGATAATCTGTGAGATGTGATAGATAAAGAAAGCACATGAAAGAGTAAGTTCTGGAGCATTCAATACAGCATACAATACCATTTGCCTGGGAATTCATCTCTGTAGCTTCACTGAAGGTATTTACTTTTGGGTGACTCAATGGTAATCCTGACAGCAATTCACAGTTCACAAGATCTTTGTATTTGCAGTCACTGTTGAGTATTAAAGAAATAAAAAAAAATAATTAAGGAAACAGGTTTACTTGCTGTAAATTTAAATAGCTAGCAAGTCCCATCAACTTTGCTTTCACTACTCTTATTGCCTGGTCCAATATGATTATCTTAGCTGAGATTATTCAACCATATGAAATTCAGTAAGTATGTAGAAAAGGCACCTGTGAACTGCTTTTGTTTTTGGTTTTGTCCCCACTATGCTGACAGGAGAACTAAGATGATTCCTGTCATCTCTGAAGAAGCATCTACTTTACCACAGTCTGTTATGTAGTATCTGCCAAAGGAGTGAACCACAAAGCTTTTGAAATTATGTTTGAAGAGCCAACTGTTTTCCTTCCTAAAAACTGACTCTACTGGGCAGAAGATTTAAGTGGTTTCAAAGGGAACTCCAATTAAAGACTGTTCTGCCTTTAATTATTCTCAAAACCGTACATTCAAGATAATTAAACTACTAAAAATGTGATGTTTTCAAAAATAAGTTTAAAATAGTGCTACCAAAATACTTAGTAATATCTTTCTTATTTGTAAACAAAGCCACAGGAAAAAAAAAAATCCCCTTTCATGAGATCTTCACCCCCTCCCCCTTTCAATTAAGAATCCTGGTCCAGTACAAAGGACATTTCAAACTGCTTCCTCCTCTGGAGACAGAAGCAGAGTTGCTTCCCTCTGTGAGGGGCACATTCTAGCTATTTAATACTTCTCGTAGACAGGATAATTCAAATTGTTCCTAACTTGCAGGCTGTTTTTAACGCAATTTGAAATGAAAGTGCTGTGGCAGAGAAGAAATTCTAATTAATAAACACAAATTCTTCAAGATCAATCTTTATTTTTATTCTTAGGCATTGCATTGGGTTGTTTTCCAGAAGGGAAAAAAAGAAGTAGCTTTTGTTACTTGGAATTTTCAAGTTAATATGTAAATTTTTTTACACTTCCTTGTGATGCCTGCCTCAGATCTGACACAACAGGATTTTCACAGTAGCTCACCTTCAGGATAACAATCTCAAATCTCTTTTTAATCTAGACATGAGACTACACACAATTTTGCCAGGAACTGTAAACTATACAGTTCTGCAATCGATTTCTATTTTAAGTAACAGCATCACTAGAAGTGGGGTTTGCTAAATAAGAACAACAACTAGGTATTATTCTGGATGAAACTTTGCAAGAGTAACTTTTTGAGTAAAACTACAGAAAACAGTTTGACTCCAAATGAAGGCCTCTTCTTTAACCACACAGAGTGATGCATTTCAACTAAAGTAGTGAAGGAGAATCATTTGCCTAAACATATTTTATCCAGCATCTACACATTCCATAGCATAAATTTAATGGCTAATTTGCCACGAGGAGGAGCCTGAAGCTTTCTAATGAATTACTGAAAAGATGCAGTATTCTTCTTTAACAGACTTCTGGCACACCTCAGATCTGTCACAGAACTGTGACTGGGCTTGGAAAAAAAGTGATACTCTCTTCAGTGTCAGCTAAGGTTTCTTGATGATTTTGAAAACTACTCTGTGTTCTGGTTCCCATCAAGACACGGTTAACTCTTGCAGTAGCCAGGAGGGGGCATGGTTAGGACAGGGACAATACTCGATACCACTTCTGTTATTAACATTTTTGCTGTTATTGTTAGTTTTCTTATCTCATTGATGTTTCCAGTAAATTGTTCTTATCTCAACCCATGATCTTCATCTTTTGTGCCTCCAACTCTCCTCTCTGCTGCAGGGGGAGGGCAGGGAGGAATGAGTGAGTGGCACCTGGTTTGGGGAGTCCCAGTGGGAACAATAAATAGGGGAGCACCATTCCTAAATCACACCACTTTGAAATATATTATTTATCTTCTAACTACTTAAGTATTCCATCTTTTAGGTATACTTTTTCTACAAAACTAATTCTCCTTCATTTTTGGGCTACTGTGGAACAGCAGTTTCTTAGTCTGACTAAGAAACAAGGTGTACAATGAACACCATAAGCACAGTCTGAAGCCAGCAGAACAGTAAAGCACGTCCTTAACTCCACATGACATGTTCTTAAGCACCTTTTCTACTGCTGTACAAATGTTTGTCAGCCTGAATCTGAATGTGATCTTTCCATTCTTTCCTAAGTTTAGAAAGTCACAAATGGAAGAAAACTTAAACCTTCACTGATTTGTTATTATTTTTTGATTTTGTTAAATTCTGGTAAGTGCTACTGTGGCTAGAAACGTAACTGAAGCTGTGCTCTCACTGAGATGCAAAGGTGAGACACTGTCATAAGGTGGATATATTTTGTCACCAGAGGACAAAATAATCTCTATTGTCTGTCAGATTATGACTATACTCGTCTTGTACTTTTACACAGTGAAATTATATTATTTCACTTATTTATTTGTTTCATCACATAGTCACAGTAGCACAGAAAAAATGAATTAAATATTGATGGTGTTTTGGTAAAAACACTTTTCATTTGTATAGTAACTGGGGAACACCACAGGTTACATGAAAGACATATAATATGTACCTTTCTTCAGCCTCACTCTTTTTTTCTTCTTTAACATCAGGCACTCCATCTGCAAACTTGAACTGTGAAGATATTTAAAAGTTATTTTCAGGTACAGCCAAGCACTACCAAGCCTGCTATACTTCACTCTGCAGACTTAAAACTGTTAGAGGTTGTTGTAAGGTCCAATAATACAGTCTTGACTGTAGAAACTGTAATTTGGATTGTAGGGTTACTCTTACAATATCTTTTTAAATGGACACATTGCCATTATGCTCTGTGATCTTTAACACAGTGATTGTTAATTGGAAAAAAGGCAATGTGACCGTCTTGACTTGTCTGATCCCATCGATAATCCCAGAAATTTTTAGGCCTACTCTCCAATTTTAACTGCACCTGACAGATGTGTAAAAAACAAAGAAAGACATTCCATCAAGTCAGATGAAATTTAAACCTGTACTGGAAAGTAATTTAAGGCTTTTGCTCAGCTGTATACCATGTTGTATAGTTAAAAAAACCCCAAAAAATATGGAGAAAAAAGACAGTGCCAAATTATTTGTGAGTGAGAATCTGAAAAGACAAATACATAACCAAGTCATGGAATCCTGGCCTTGTTTTGTCCATTATTCATAGAAGTAATTGGAACTTCGCATTCTATCACAAATTTATTATAGCCAAAGAATTAGAGATGGATATGCTCTCATCAGATTTCCAAACTTCATTTTACCAGTTTCCTGAATGTTTTTAGAGTTAGTTGTGGTCCTTCTCACAGGATTACCAATTGGAAAAGGTCACCAAAAAAGCAAAATTCCCAAATGGCCCCAAACGGTAGAGTACTTGCACCAAGTGTTCTGCCATTGCATTCCCTCCCCAGGTCTGCACAGCTAGTATTCATTCTGTCCCCACACAGAACAAGCTTAGGGCTCAGCATGCATTCTGTGGTTTGTTTGGCTAAATTTGAGGTTTGGCTGAGATTATTTGTACATATTCACTGTTGTCCAACACAGCACAGAAAGGCAAACAGTAGGTCAATGATTTTATGAAGACAACACTGTGAAACAACCCAACTGGGACTGACCTTGCAACAAGTACTACACCTTCAGCAAACTGCACTATTTGACAGACCCTTTTAGTCTCTCTGCAAGGTCAGGGAACAAAGTGGCGAGGTTAACTTTGTGAATCAGATGTTAGCAGCCCCAATTCCATTTGCTGAAGGAAATGTTTCTATTCTTCTAAATAATGATTCTGAAATGGAGACTGATTCTCTGTTTGATTAATTTCTTACTTACTTACCAATTTTTAACCATGTGGATTTTACAGTTTAACATACCCAGTTAAAACCACTGGAAAACAGTAAATGCTATCAGCAGCTATGAGTGGCAGACAGATGTAAATTCCAATCCCTTATTAAAGAAGTAAACAGTATAAAACTTCAAGTCTCAAAAGACCCAAACTTATTATCTAGAGGAAGGAGGACAGATAGGGTAGAAAGGTCAGATGAAGTCAGTGAGCATGGAAATGGCTTAATGTTCCCTCTGAACTGCCAGGAAGTCAGTATATTAATGTAAAGGCCCTTCTGTCCAAGTAATGAGGCACAGAATGATCCTCCTTGGATGCATGATGGCTGTGCAGCTCCACAGCTTTCCAACACCACCCCATCCTTCGGAGACTGTGTGGTGAGAAGTGTTTTACAGCAACTTTTAAAACTAGGTGTGTTATGCAAAAATGTCACATATGCACAGTAGTACTTTTAGGTGTTCACTGGAACAGTAATTTTCATACCACTGGTGGTACAGCATTACTCTTAACAACTGATATAACAGTATCTTCTTTCACTTCAAATGTGAAGATGAATTATTAGTAACAACAACACAAATAAATTTCATTACGCAAAAATTACATAGTCAATGGCATAGAAATCTATGAAATGCTAATATTCTTTTTATTACAGGGGATTAGAAATTTTGTTGATAAAACTGCATTAAGTAATTAAAATTATGCAATTATGTGGACTACAATTTCTTAAACTATTTAAAGAGAGAACACATAATTTCTCAGTACCTTTTGATTCATGTCAAAACTCTTCAAAAGTTCATCTAGTTCGCTTGGTTGCCCACCTTTAAGAAAGTCCTCAGTAAAATCTCCCAAAGGACTGTTTCCTCTGGAGGAGTTGTGGGTTATAGTATCTTCAGCTGAAAATGTATAAACACATTGCTTTATGTGTAGAAACACATTGCTAAATATTACATTACAAAGTCTTCATCCTAATGACATTTAAGAACTCCTAGGACATCCTAAATGTGAAATTTATACGGAAAAACATTTAATACCATTTCAAATAAATATTAAGGTGAATCTGCAATTAAAATTCTATCCAGACTGTATGTACTATAATGGTCCCCATAGAACAGTACAACGGATTTATTTATAGAATATTTACTTCAATATTTTAGAAAGAAATTCAGTTAAAGTTTTTTATTAAAACCAAGCCAAAGATATGTGTGGCAATTTGCTAAGCAAAAGGACTTAGTCTTTGCTTGAAAAGGGCGTAAGTTAATTGTAATGACAGAATGCAACCCCGAACTAAATACAGATAGCTCTGAGAAACACCAAATTCCTGTAAGATAGCAAGCTCAGTAAGAATTCAGTGTCAGGAAATTTCAGCACCTTTTGCAGATGCCACAGGAAATGAGTAAGACACCTGAAACTGCAACTTTCTGAAGCAGCTGTTTATGTACAACAGAAGAGTTCTGCATAGAAAAGAAATTTACTACCGGGTCACATGAATGAATTTCAGCTGCACTGTGCTGTCCATATGCAGGAAGAAAGAATCAGATTAGTATTGGAAAGGCTTTTATCTTACAGTGACTGATCTCTGTATGATCACCAGTACAAGACACACCTGCCTGAAGACAATATACAAAAGACTTCCATTTGAAAGGTAAACAGGACTGATGTAATCCAGAATATTTTAACTGTAGTCTTTTTTTCCCTTCTTAAGATAGTGAAGCCACTGAGACAAGCAAGCCATGACCTCACTTCATAACACAGGACACCAAAGCATCTATTTACAAAGAAGTGAATTATTTTATTTACTAAATAAAGTAATTCTAAATCAATACATAAATAGTCTGCAGTTACCAAAATGAGGCACTTTTCTTTTGTTCTGAGCAGGACTTTCTAAAAAATCATATATTAAACATAAGCTACTATGTGCATATTCATCCAAGAGTGTAATGTGATCCTAAGTTTCTCAGACCTGGGAAGAGGGACTTACTGAAACCTTTATTTTAAGCAACACAAAAAGAACCAAAGACTTCACGCCTCAAATTTCACTAGAACAAGAAGTAGAACAACACAAAAAATGCAGGTTACTAAATAGTACAGGACTTGCTCCCAGGTTTGATTTCAATGGCCTCAGCATTGCAGATGCCATAGCTTCACATGTCTACATCACCAGAGGCCTAACTGTGCACTTCGTCCCTGCTCGTCCTCAGGAAATGTGTGCCTGTTTCTTTGCATCTTAGCTCTTAAAACCTCAGTACCTTTTATTTTGCCTTCTAATCCCTGAAGCCTGAAACCTTCAGCTCCCCCAAATAGTCACTAGTCACTGCTTTCTCTCCAGGAGGCTACATCTGCCCAGACCACTCTTCTCTTTCTACATGAACATAAATCATTAATGTGGAAAACCAGCACAAGAGGTACTGTCACAGACACCTTTCCAGCCTGCAGCAAAAGGAACAAATAATGTCAGAATATTAGATTAACAGCAGGTTGACAAACTGATACCAGAGAGGGAAATACCATGAACCTTCAAAATCGGTCTCATCACTCTGTGTGTTCACTAGATCAGTAATGGGCTTCTGTTCAAAGCCAAAATCCTGTTTCTCCAACCCATCTAACAGCAACTTCCACATCAGATACACCTTGAAAAGTAGGTCTGGTATACAATCTGTAGAAAACAAATCACATTCATATGCTGCCTACCTGGACTGTTCAGCTTTAAATAGGAAGAAAAAATCACATTGTCAGAAGTAGCCTCCTCTTATTAAAAAACCAAAAGCATCCTTTGAAAACAGAACAGTGTCTCAGAGGAATGGGCATAGCATCCACAAAAAGACCAAAAGGACAACCTGGAATAAAACCAGCTTACAAAATTCTGTGTGCTGATGAACACAAGAGAACAGCCAACTGTAACTGTGAACCAGACTCCAAAGCAGTATCACAGCACTCAGTGTCCTGCTATGATCTCAACACCTCACAGAATTCCTTGCCTAAAGTATCAGAGAGATGTCAGAAAAACCCACGATCAAAAACAAACCAAAAAAACCCCAACAAAAACCCCAAGCTACCAGCACTACCAAGGGAAAGTATTACAGAGAAGTAGATCCCTGTATGACTCAGGTTTGTACCATTTTGAAAGATGTCAATTTCATGTGCATTAGCAAAAAACCTGCTGTTAAAATAAAAAGATATTCCAGGAACGGAGAAGTTCATCTTTTTTGCAGAAAGCCTAAGTTTTGCCACGACACATCTTTGTGGTTACTTTCATCTTTCCATTACATATGAAAAAATTTCCAAGACTTACCTTTTAGCACCAAATCACAAGCATTTTCAGTATCATTTGACATTCCAGATTCTTGCATACATCTGTTTCGAACAAAAAGCTTATTTAAGATTTCCACCTCGCATAAAAGCAAAATTAATTTACCAGTTACGTAGAATTAAAGTTCTCGGTAATACTTTTAGCTATGGACAGAATCCTTACATACAACACAAAGTAATACTGTTCTCAAGTTTATCTTTCAGCTTTCTTGTGTCCATCCCTACACACATACACCTAAACATGTTAAGTAAAACCAAGACATTTCAAATCCCAAAATTTTCAGTAAAAGTTCATTATCTCATTTAATCTTTGCCTAAAATACCGAGAAAGGAAAATTTCTCTGTATAGCAAATTATGAAAATACTGTGCCAATGAACCAATTAGTGAGTTTCTACAAAATTGGATTTATAGTATTTTTATATTCAAGACCAAAGTAAATTTATATTTGAGATCATGTACATAACAACGAATCTCAAACAGTAACAAAAACTTTTGTTCATGGAAAGGTACTTCACCTACTTCAAAGGTAAGTTGGGAAAAAGTAACTCTTTCTCCTTAGAAAAGCTTAGAAAGTAAAAATACATATTTAAGTATTATATACAGAATACATAAAACATCATTATTACCACAGATTTTGGAAGCTTGTACATGATGAATGATATCAGGTACAATGACAGCAAGCTTCCTAGTCAAATGGAACAAAGAAAATTCGCAACAACCTAGTGGAAAAGGTTCCACAGTACACGTAACTTGGAACTATACAAACATTCAAGCACAGATACCAAATATATATATGAGATAACATTAAGAAGCAGAGTTTAGTAAGTTACAACAAGTTTGCAGAGATGAGAGGGATTATTATTATTAGAGCTCTTTGTAGGCTTATTCCCTCTCTCCCCCACATTTTAGGTGAAATTCAAAGTTTGAGTCATTTTGCCTACAACCACTGACTTTCTTTTTTGCAAAACTGCAGTGCAGACAGTTGCAGAAAGCTGTCCTCTTCATACACATTGCTTAAAACTGGAAGTGCTTTACAGCACCAAGAGACTGAAATCTTCATGTTCAGGTCAAGAGCCCCTTTTCCTAATCTTTATCACATTCTGCTAATGGTGCAGTGTGAAATAGTTATGGAAGTACTTTTTAACTTCTTGTAAAGAAGGTGCCTAAAACACACAGAGAAAACTACATTTATCAGAGTACTTGGCCCTTGATCACAAGCCTGGCAAATCTAGGAGCACTGACAGAACAAGAAGTCATCAACACATTTTAGAGATGTTGAAAGGGAGACAGACTACACCATGTCAGAATGTGGGATGCTTTTGAGCACTTCTGGTGATTAAACAAATCTCTCTTTACAGCCCAAGTTACACAAACCGTAGTGCTGTTTACTATTTTTCATATGAAAAATGGATTCAAGTTAAGGTTTGATTCAAAAGGAAAACAGTACAACGAAGCCTCCTAAGAGCAAGAACAGCTGCTGAAATGCTTTCAGAAGCACCCACTGAACCTACTGGAGTTCCGTCAGAATGAAATAACATACAGGAGGCATCTTAGGTACAGAGAATTCCTACATGAGAGGAAAGAAATACCTCAGATGATTGATTCAAACCCCTGCACTGTTGCAAGTCACCTAGGGGTAGGCAATACAAAACAGCAAACAGAAGTACACGTGAAAGTAACTGAGTTTCATCGCCCCATTCAGGCCACAGGCCAGAACCTTTTCCTGACGACTGGCAACTAATGCCTGGAAGTGACCAACATCCACTCTTCACTTTATAAAATGCAAGCACAGGGGAATGAGAAGTCCTGCTTATCCTAAAGGTCAGAGCATGCTAACTGAATCAAACTATTCAGGACAAACGCACATACAGCTTTCAGGGAATGTTCCTGAATAAAGAGACAGGACCTGTTCGTTCTACTTCAACATACTTGTTCAGAGGTATCAGTTCCGGGTACATGCTCCAGCACAACTACAGTCATTCAAAAACTTTAAGTCAGGGATGTGTAGCAATGTTGAGTTTCCTTGGTTGTTGGGTTCTTTGTTAGTTTCCTTAAAAACGAAACGGAACAAAACTAAAACCAGAACAAGACTTATTTGAATTTTGGACCTCAATGACTATTGTGACCAGTATGTTCTGCTTTTGAAGAACAAGAACAAGTGCTCTCACTGTTTGAAAGCCAAAAGTTATTACCCTTGAATTTTCGTAACTAAAAATACCCCTCTGGCTTTTAAGGTCATGAAGATGCAAAATGCCATTGGCTAAAGATGCCTTGGTGTTAACATTGGAAGCTCAAGTGAAATGGACCTACACTAACACTTACACATCCACAGTGGCTAACAGCTGCCACTGAACACTTGCCACTTACTGAACAACCTGGTGCATCCTTCACACAGTTTCAGTGCTTTTGTTTCACAGTTGAATAAAAAGCATTACATCACTGTAGGAACTGGCATTGTGACAACTGTTAAATCTCAGATTTTTGTTGTTGGAAGAACATTACAAATTAAGACACCAGTTGTTTCCTTTACATTTACAGTTTAAATGCTGTTACACTCGTAAGTAACACCAACACATTTTCAAAAAGCTTTTTAACAACCCAGCTATACTTTCAGCATAAGTTGCTTTTAGCAGAAACACAGTTCTTGCTGGTCTGTATCTATGCAGACTAAAATATCAGCACATAAGAATAATGTACTCAAGTCCATCCCCATGCATACATGTTTTACAATAGCTTTAGCAAAGATCCAGATTCTTTCTAAGATCATCATCTGCCTGCTCTTATTAATCTGAAGGACAATAGTAACAAAAGCTGTATATCAATACAGCTACAGAAAATACTCTGCAATAACCACATTTGCAGCCATTAAGTGCTTGCATTAATCTTCTTTCTAAAATCACCTAGATTACATTAATCTAGAAACTAGCAGCTAACATTAACCAAATGTTAAACAAAACCTGTATATAAACTAGTATTTATACCACCTAGAGATGGTTTACGACAGCAGAGTTCTGGCTCATTGTTCTACCTGAGACAAACTGAAGTGGTGTTGCAAACTGATACTGCAACAGTGCAAAACTGAGGATACACACAATAAGAAGGCAAACAAGAAAACCTAGACAATAGTCTAGAATATATCTGAAGAAAAAAAAAAGGACGTGAACAGAAACAATATTTTATTTTAAAGGATGTAGTATGATGTGAGCGTAATTCTAACAGCATAATCACTTCTTTTGCTTGGCCAAACAAAGTTGAGGTCCCAGTTGTATTTGGTAAAAGTCAACAAGATAAAAACTCAGTATGGACTGGCCATGATCTGGTATTACCAGGTGATATCATAAGCTACCTGATAAAACTGTGGTAAGGTCTATTGTCTTATTTTAATATTCTCATATTCAGTTCATTAATATGTTCCTGACTGTTCCCAACCATGATCAGTCACCATCTAATGATCTCTATATCAAATTATGCAAGATCAAAAGAAAAATAAGACAGTTTTGCCTGTTTCTTTAGCAAATTAGGGGGAAAATTCTAAGAAACAAGAACTATGCATTTTTATTTTCCCTGGGTAATGGCAAACAAATTCTGCAGGTATCAGGAAGAAAGTTGAAATATGACTTCAAACAAGTTCATTTTTCATCTATCTCATGATCTCTAATGTCACTTCCAGTCAATGTAATTACTAATTGAAGGGAGTATTTGTCCTCCCCTACAAAGTACTTACAAGATTAAATAAAATTTTAAGTTAGTATTTAGATAAATAGCAAACTTTTTTGCCATAACCAATACATGAGTATAAAGGGCTCAGAAGTTCTGGTCTTCTATTCCATGCAACAACGATCTGAACAGTCAGTTGGAACCCACCTCTGGACAGCCATTTTCACCCTGGGTAATAATGCAAATACTCATTCTGATATACAATGAGATCTGTACCCAAAATGAATACTCATCCTAGTAAATTTACTATGACAGAGCCCAGCTGCTTCACAAGACTTGCCCCACTCTCCAGAGACATGCTTTGGCAGAAACTTTATTCTTTTAACACCTGAAAGTTTTATATTTCCATGTCCAAAAGACTGTTCACCACCACAAATAACATTCCCTTCTCCTTTTGCACATGAGTCTAATGAAAGGGAAAGGATAGCAGAGAGTGGTTGGTACAACACTCAAAAAAATTTAAAACATTACTTAAAATACAGATAAACATAAAGTCACCCAGAAAGAGCACACAAAGAAAACTAAAACACCCATCGCATTACGAAAACTAATCTTTAGAGGAAAATCTTGTATTATTTTCTAGCTAAACTCTCAATTTTTCATCTTACAAAGAAAACTATAATCTTAAAACTCTTTCACTGAGTACAAGTATCAAAGCTTAGAGAGAAAACAGACTAGAGAGTCGACGAGTTCATCTACTCCTTGAAGAACTACTACCTCATTTACAAGTTTTACTTCTCTTTCTCCTTCAGTGACTTTTATTATCATCTCAAACCCTAGAAAAGCATTAACACCTGATGATTTACAGGAGGAACTTGTTGAATGAAGATACAGGACCATAAACATCTCTAACACTTTAGCCAAATTATGCATTTGAAAACTACTCATGTCTGGGGATAGGAGAAAAACAAGGAAGGAGAATGGCAGAATGGAATACTACTGTATAGACAACCATTTACTCTCACAGATCCACCAAAAGAACAAGCTATCTAGAAAGAACATTTCTAAGTATTATACCACTTTATAAATAAGAAAAACTGCCCTCAAAGAGCTATCTTCCATCTCAAATCAGGTCAGACTACGAATATTACTTTCAATTATCCTTGTTTATACTTTCATATTTCACTTCACTTGGTCTAAATAATTCCTTTAGGGCTGTTTTCCTTCGATCCAGTTCATGCAAGCTCTTATGAAGAACAAATTAATTTATCTGCATTCAGAATACTGTCATAGCCTAATCAAATTTTGACACTTACAATCAACCCAGAAACTACTGATATTCTTTAAGGAAGCCTGACTACTACAATCAAAGTATATTGATATGAGAAAAAAGTACTTGGGAGTACTGTAACAAAAAAAGAATTATGTGCGTACCTAGAACTATTCTCAACTGAGTATTTCTTTTCTGAGGTAACAGGAGACTCAGGCTTAATATCCTCCCTTGTGTCTTTAATGCAGATGTTAGTAGAGGACAGTCTCACTGGACAATTTCCATAGCGTGCAAGGGCTAGCTCCTCTTCATTACTGGTTCCAAAAAGGTCAGGGTCGTCCTGAATCACATCAATGACAAGAGCATCTTGTTTGTAAGCTTCGAGAATATCTGGTAAATTTTGACTTTTGTGCTGTGGAAAATTCTCTTTTGATTTGCTATCATCATTTATTTGTAATCCAACACAGTAGCTGACCGAATTCCAAGAATGATCAGGAAAACCAGGTTTCAGCACAAATTCAGTACTACAGAAACCAGGCACAGATGACTCTGGCTGTCCATCAAGAAGACGATGTGGATATGCAGAAAATCTTTCAGGGAGCACAGACATCTCATTTGAGAGGTTTTCAGAGCCATTGTGCTGAAAATCTTTACTGTCCATCTCATCTGTTCTTTTCTTTACTGAAACTGTAGATGTAGCATCACTCATGACAGGAAGAGGATGCTGCTCAGAACTTAGCAAAACAGTCTCTTCACCCGTCTTCTGTCTTCTTGAAACACTAGTGCTTTCACAAAGCTCTAGTGGACTACGGGTTTTTCTTTCAAATGAATAGCCAGATTCCAGTTTCCTGGATTCAGGTTTGTTTCTGCATAAAGGAATTTTGAATTTTGCCAGGTTTTCAGGGTTTAATGGTTTAATTAGCTTTGAATCAGAAAATGTCTGGCCCACTATGGACACTTTAGAGCTGAAGTTTATTCTATTTGTGTTACCTGTAGATGTACCCTTCTGGACTGTCACACCCAGGTTTCTCTCTGTTACATCTTCATTTTCATCTTTTTGTTTTGTTGCAAAATTCAAGGTTGCTTTAACTTCTTGCACATCACTATGCTTAAAAGTCACAGCAGTTCTATCTGTATTACCTGGTGATTCCCTGTTTTCATTACTCATTCTTAAAGTCTTGTAAATATCCACAGAAGAGGATTCTGGCATTTCAAGTGAAGCCTGACATTCAGTATTTGGATCAATTTTTTTATCTGTAGATTCTTTTATAATTTCTGCTGATGACATATGCAAATCCAACTGTCTCAAACTCCCAGTCACAGCACTATCTTCTATAGCTTTAACACTGCTTTTACCAGAAACAGTTTTTAAAAATCTTTTTCCTTCTGAAACAGACCCGTGATTTTTATAAACCCATCCAGAAGTCCTGGCACAAGATTCAACAGGCCAAACTTTTTTACCAGTGATGGGTACTGTTCTTTGACAGGTAAACTGCTGCAATTCCTTATTAACGTAGCTCAATTTTTCCCCTGTCTTGCTTTTGCAACCATCAGAAATATCAGGGACCTGAGTTGGCACTCTCAGGGTACCTGACGTAGATGAATGATGTGCCACACTGCTTGAATTTTCTCCTGCTATTACAGAGAGCTCAGATGTCTTCTTAAAGCCATTTTCAAATGCAGGTAATTTGGTACTCTTTGTTTCCCAGGCTGATACATTTTGTGCTCCATGAGTACCTTCCCCTGCATGAAGATTTAAGGCATGATCACATGAAGCTGACAGAATATGATTTAGTCCTGAAACTGCAAGGGAGCTTGACACTGAAACTGCTGCTTCTGCTTGTAACTCGCACTCACTGCATTCATTAGCCATGTCTCTGGAAGTATTCTGCACTGCTGATTTCTCAGTGACTTTCATCTTTTTTCTGGACTTTCTACCACTACTCCACTTTTTCCCCCTTAAACACTTACTGCTTTCATTCAGAGGGCATGAAAAACAGCCTTCTCCATTTTCATTTTTTTCTTTATTAGACGATAAACCACATTTTATGGGTGATCTCTCATCTGGCATTCTACTAGTGCTGCATATTGTATCACTCACTTCTACAGTACCATGGGCTACACGGAAGAATCCATTTAATTTGTAACTGCTGGTAGTACCACTAGTTGAAAACTTCACTAACGTATTGATGTAACTACAGTCCTCTAATCTTATGAATGGATTCTTTTCTGTCGGACAGTGCAATCCATGGCGACGGTTTGGGGCATCTCCGCAATGTTCAGCATCACATTTTGCAGATGTGTTCACTGCTTTTTCAGCTGCACTCACACTGAAACTTTGCAAGTGCTTCATTTGACCAATTCTGGGTTGCCTTTTTTTACACTGCACACCAGACTTTTTTGTTACAGCACCGCATAGCAAGTTCTTGCTTTGAGTCCCACCTAAAGTAGCAACCATTGGAGATTTAGAGCAGTGAGATTCCTTTTCCTTAGAATCTTCTGATCTGTTTTGCTCGGTCTTAACCTTCTTCGCAGTCTGTGAAGTACCAGAGTCTTGCTCAATTGCTTTCAGTTGTTCCTCTGCTGATTAAAAACCAAAGAAGTCTCATTAAAGAAAAACACTAAAGGACTACCCTATTGCAATATTTTATAAAGAGACACAACAAACCCCCTCCCCACCAACATTCAAGGCTACTAAAGAACATGACACTATATAAGGCTAAAATATTTCTGTAAAGTTTTACCAGTTTTTTTTTTCCCAATTAACATTATTAGCAGACTTAGAGTAATGAAGAATGTACTATCTTCAGAAACAAACACAAAGATGAGTAAAACCTTAAGATGTCATAAGGACATTGGAAGTTGCCTATTTGTTGTATGTTCCACATAGGTGGAAACCAAATTACAGCAAGTCTGGCAAGAAAATGCAGATGTTGTTTGCCAACTCAGCCTTAAAATCCTTCATTTACACAAGAGATTCTCTATAATAGGGAAGTTTATCCATAAGAATATACTTCAGATAAACAGTCCAACCAAATGCATTAGACTGATCAAGAAGATCCACAAAAAGTGCAGGACTTGCATTTTTATAGACTACTACTTTTTATTTAAAAACAAATACAGATCATGTAAGAAACTGTACATCTGAAAATTTAGATCAGAGAACGTACTCAAGAACGTGTTAGAAGAATGTTGGGGTTTTTTAGATCTTAGTTTTCAAAGTGAGATAAAAATTTTAATTTCAATTTTTCAGTATATAGTTTCTAGATAAAATATTAATAACCTACAGTAAATATTTGCCATTTGAATGTACCCACATTGAAAGTAAAAAGAACGTCTTTTAGACAATCATAATGAAAAAACAAAGGAGACTTTTAAAAATGCCCCTTCAAAATTGTTCCAGTTTGATACAACCTTCATTTAAAACATAAAAATACAATCATTGTTTCTACGTCTTTTAGGATTTTATAGAGAATAGAAACTATACAGCAAAAAGCTCTGGAAACAAAACCCAGCAGCCTATAAATGCAGGTACTGAAACAAGACAGCACGATACATATTGAAAAATAAACAGATAATCTACAGATGAAGAATTGGCTCTTATTTTGATTTTGTTGAAACTACTGCTTCCTTTCCTGCTTATGCTTGACCCCTGATGAAATGGGCAGACTGCTTTTGAAGGAAACAAACTCCAGCACTTCTTACCTGGGGCCTGTTGCTGTCAATACCCCTTCCTTCCTCCCAATACCCCCCAAAAGGTAACTGGTCTCCTCTCCTTTGTGTTAAAGACTGCTTTTCCTTCATGGAAAAGCCTTTCCTCTTTTTAAATATCTGCTTTCTTACAAGACTGATATTCACAGTACTGCAAAGCACACCCTAGTTCTTACCTCTACACTAAGGTAGCAGCCAGTTTTTAAAAGGCTATAATACTGCAGTATTAGTCCCTTGTCCTGGGAGCCCAAATTCTGCACCTGTACTTCTACAGTGGGGCTCTACAAGTGCTTACCATTTTCCCCTAGGCTGTCTGCTCCCTTCTGAGGGCTTGAGCTCTGCTGCTCTTCTTTCGTGCTGCGCTTGTCTGTCTTTCCTCTGGCTGTTGGTTGTTCTTGTCCATCTAGATCCTGTACCTGCTGCGACGCCAGTGCATTTTTATCCCTCTTCCTCACACTCACAGCTCCTTTCCTGAACTCTGGACACTGTGTATGCATTTCTAGCAAGGCAGAACTACCTTTCTTTCCCTGACCACATAGTTTTGGTTTCATTGATGATATCCCACCTTTGTTGCTCAAGGATCTTTTTTCTTTCTCCTGGGTCCCTAGCTGTCTTGATCCAACTAAAGGATGCTCATTCAACTTCTCTAGTGTATCAGCCTCTTCCTGAGCTTTTGTTTTGGTCATGGCTTCCTGAGCCTCCAGATTCTCCCTAACATTTGGGATTTGGATATTTGGCATCATTACAGGCTCAGTGCATTTCATTTCAGTACTCCGTGTGACCTCTCTGGGTTGCAGCCCTTCTGGTTTTGGAAGACGGGAAATACCATGTCTTTCTGCACTCTCAATTTCTTCCTCTGAGGATGGGATTTGTAATTTTATTTCCTTACAGGAGTATCTGCTATCTTTCTCTGAGCTCTTTGAACCCTCCTGGAAAACCGAGAGGTCTTCTGAGCCATGTTCTTTCGTTTCAATCGCTGCTGAGACTTCATTCTGCAAAGCAGTTCCTGAGGAAAGCGGCTGCTGACTTTGCCCCGTCCCTCTCCTCACAGCCTCTTCCCAGCGCACTGCCGCAGGCGCACCTGCTGCCTGGCGATCTTCACACTCAGCTGTGCCCGGAACTGGCCGAGCTACACCCCTGCTGCTTCTGGCAGCCCTCCTGCGCTGCATCCTCTGGGGTTTGTGCCGGGGGGGTTCCTGGCTGTCCTCCCCTGGCTCGCTCTGCGGGGACCCAGGAGCAGCGCGGACGGGCCGGGCGGGCTGCGGGCTCTGCAGGGGCTGCTCGG